>OY992877.1:203006131-203118631 GCA_963921405.1 Cepaea hortensis
AGACCCCCTCTTGCCAATACACCGTAAGGTATTGGCAGTAAATGACAGATGCTCTGTTTTGCTTAATTTGTTGACAAGCAACAATTAAGAGTGGTACTCAGGACATCATTGGAGAATGAATGGCAACAGCAATTATCAATGCTCTCTCTCCTTGTCTCTGTCTCTCTCCCTCCTCCCCCCCCCCCAACTCCGCTGTCCCTGTGTGTGTGTGTGTGTGTGTGTCTCTCTCTCCCTGTGTGTGTCTCTCTCCCTCTGTGTGTGTGTAGTGTGTCTCTCTCCCTCTGTGTGTGTGCATTCTCTCTCTCTCTCTCTCTCTCTCTCTCCTCTCTCTCTCTCTCTCTCTCTCTCTTCTCTCTCTCTCTCTCTCTCTCTCTCTCTCTCTTTCTCAACAGTAAGAGCAAATGTGAATCAAAAGTCATTATTCGTATAGTAAAGTAACAAGTAACAAATGAGGCCTGTTCCATGCTCTGGCACGTATTGGATATATTTGGTGCTAACACCCATATGTTCGCATCCCAACTGGCACCCATGGCCTGATGAGGTCAGTATCACACCAGCCATGTTTCTCTCCCTGGACTTTCCTGGTATCAATTTCAAGCTGGGTTGATCTGGTCAGTTATACAAATCCCGCTCTGATGGGGATTTGAACACAAGACCAGCAGGCCTGCATGCTAGCCACTGCGCTACCCTTGGCCACCATCAGCCATGTGGTTTGATGGAGATAGACATCCAGAAGGGTTTGGGCAGAATATGACTTGTTGATTATGAAGTCCCCATGACTCTTCCATTTTATAATTTTATATACATAGAGAGAGAGAGAGAGAGAGAAAAATTCTAGCCTACTCATCGTACAGTCACAGTGGCACAACAATATGTTAGCTATGGTTATTCCTGTCATCTTCATAAAGCTGAAAACACACAAAAACATTTATTTACGTTTTTTGGGGCTTTTTATAAAAAAAAATACTTTCATTGTTGACAGATATTTTGATAAGTGCCCCCACCCTTCTCCCTTAGATCACACAAGGGGAGTCTCAGCACAGTGCACAAGCTCCATAGCACCAGTAGGGATCCAAATCTGTCTATACCTGAATCACAGAGCTATAAATGTTCATTTGTGGGTAGCTTTTCAAAATTTGGAATTTAGCCAGTCCACACTATGAATCCAATGAGGTTTGCACAAGCCATGGATGGACATCGTAATCTCTGAGCCACTCCACCCCTATATATTTATGGTGTATACTGTTTATATAGACAACATTTAATTTATTACCTGGCCAGAATTTCTGCTATATATATATATATATATATATATATATATATATATATATATATATATATATATATATACCGGCTTCGTGGCCGAGGGGTTAGCAGCTTTCTCCGCTAACCCCGAATACTCTCGTCACGTGACGCGATGAGAATTAGCAGTGGTTCGAATCGCAAAAGTGACTTATGAGAGTATGGAGCCGGTCGCTCAGAAAGTCGTGGCGTGCTGATGAGCATAATCTAGCCTAGGAATCAACATACAGCTGAAAGATGCTGGTGTTGACCGCAATATCCTGAAACAGGATGGAAACGCGAAAAAAAATAAAAATATATATATATATATATATATATATATATATATATATATATATATATATATATAGAATAGGACATGTTTTGAAAATTATAAACATTTATGTATTTGTACCTTGGAAGAAAGATAATGGATAATTTTGGCAGTAATTGGAAACTTTATCTGGCAAAGTATTTGTGATCATGCTCATAGTTCTATGCAACGTGGAATTTTCATCCTTCGCTTGTCGAGTTTCCTTAATATAACTGTGATCTCTAGGCTAAGTCTGTATTTATTGAGACAGTTCAATGTAAATTGTATATTTGTTCAGTGACATGCTGTAATATCCGAACAGTATGTAATCCTGGTCTTCTCTGTATGTAATAATTGATAATATACGGTTATTTGGTCTTGTATATGTGAGAATTTTCACAGCACATAGATTTTGATCTTGTATATGTAGGAGTGTTTATAAGAGTGTTTATTTACAGCAAATAGATGTTAGCTTTTGTCTATATGCAGGAGAATATCCCTACAGACTGGATATTTGGTCTTGTCTATGTAAGAGTGTCGGCCTCTGTGGCGAAGGGGTTACGGACGCAGCTCGTGACCCCGCATACCCGCATTCGAAATACAGCTGCGCAAGCTTTAGCAGCAGACCGCAATGTGCTGGTTCTTTACGAAATGGTATGGGTGCCGGTTGTTCAGAAAGCAATGGCAAACTACTGAATGTAAACTTGCCAAGACATCAACAATAGCAAAAATTGCTGGTGTTACTGCAAACTTCCTGTAAAGGATATGTAACTAACCTTTTTAACTATGTAAGAGTACATACATGTGGATAATTGTCTATATGGGTATATACATATGGATGTTTGGTCTTGTCTATATAAGAGTACATACATGCATACATACAAGTGGATATTTGATCTGGTCTGCGTAAGAATGCATACATGTAGATATATGGTCTTGTCTATTTAAGAGTACATACATACATGTGGGTATTTGGTCTGGTCAATGTAAGAGTACATACATACATAATGTAGATATTTGGCCATGTCTATGCAACAATAAATGAATACACTCTTTCTTTTCATTATCACAACTGAGTAGGACTGTGGTTTTTCTGAGGGGTAATGAGCTCTCAAGAATTACTTTCTCATAGCTACAGTGATTATATCGATTATATCATCATCATTATCATTAAGAGTAAATAATACTGCACTTGGATTAATGATGTGTAAACGAGCATCCACACTACTTGAATATCTGCCTTTGTACGTAATTAGAATATATGGAGCCATGATGGCTAAACAGCACAGAAACAAAAGCTGTGGTCACAAGCAAGAAAAAAACATTCAGAGTGTATGGTGACATCATTGAGATAACACTGAAACCTGTTGAGAGATTCCGCCATCAGGTCAGCGATAATAACAACAGATGAAAACAGAGTTAACATGCAGAATGATCTAGTCAAAGGCAGCATTGCATGAGATGAAGAACATTCTGTGTAACCTATCCCTGTCCTTGGATGTTTCAACTAAGTTTTTTTAGGATGTTATATACTACCCAGTCCTGTATGTCTTTGTAAATCATGGACATTTATTAAAGAGAGTAGAAAGTATCTGAAGGCCACAGAGATGTAGTTTCTTGATGGAGTGGCAAGAATCCCATGGAAGGTTGAGTACACGGATATTCACATACTTCAAAAGGCAAATTTTAAAAAAACCATTTGATTACATTGGGATAAGGAAATCATTAACATAGCATGATAAGGTAATCATTATCATTAGTATAATAAGGCAGTCATTATTATTAGCATGATAAGGCAATCATCATCTTTAGCATTATAATGCAATCATTATCTTTAACATGACAAGGCAGATGTGGTCAAGGCCCTTTGGAATTGTGTGTATAGTGCAGAAGAACAGATAGATCATCGCGGCTTGGAGAGAATGGAGCTATAGAGGATCTGGCAGACACTCAGGACTCCAAGAAAAGGCCGGATGGACAGGTAAACAGATTGCTGCTGGTATCATTAGTTGTGGGACTCTTCATTGGCTGTTCCAGATAATGACAGAGCAAGTATGGGAATGTCCTGAGTGCTGTCAGTTGGTTCTTGACTCAACTCAGCTCTAGGCAATCATTGTTTTGGTCTCGTTATGAGACGAGAAGGTCTGGAGAAAGTTGTAAAGACCTGGAAGTTCAATATTGTTGCAGAAAAGAGGTCAACAGAGAGAGAAAATGCTGGATGGCTTGTCAAAGTAGCAGAGTAGATGATCAAAGATTGAAGAAACAGAGGACAAATGTTTGTGGAGACATTTGATGGCGTGATGTTGATGATGATGATGAGTCTTGTGGCTGTCCCTTATTCACTAACCTCATGGTCCTAGAGTCAACATTTAATATGAAAGTAAAATAATTTTCATGATTAGCAAACAAAAGAATAAGAATATTCATGACTCATTCGGCATACAAGCCATTACACTTTGAACATTTCATGTGACAAAATGGTCCGCGTTGCCAAAGGGCTGTCCTTCAATAATTTAACTGTAACAGTAAATAAATGTAACAGTAGCTTGTTA
Organism: Cepaea hortensis; assembly: GCA_963921405.1. Lineage (NCBI taxonomy): Eukaryota > Metazoa > Mollusca > Gastropoda > Stylommatophora > Helicidae > Cepaea > Cepaea hortensis. The sequence continues at coordinate 203,010,278 of OY992877.1, forward strand.
TGACTCAACTCGAACAGTGCTTTGGTTTTGAACCCAAAAGAATAAACAAGGTGGAATCGCAGGCTTGAGTGTAATCGAATCAATCGCTGTTTAATATTGGATACAGCTCATCGGCTTGGCATATCATTAATTATTCTCCAATATGTACCGTGCCTAGAGATTTCCAGGGTGGTCGGTAATTATAATATTGACAGTAAATATGTTAGCGCTTACAGACCTCAGCGGCATCTCATATGAGTGTGTTATAACATCTTCTCTCTTTGTAACTCATATTCCAGCCACTTTGTCCATGTAAAACTATTGGTTCGCTAGTTTGAATGTCAAGATAACTTCAGGCACAGCCTGCCATTCCAAACTCCAAGAAAGTCTGTTGTTTGGTGACGTCAGAATGACGTTTCTCTCTGTTGACAACTAGTTTCCTAGTTTCTCTGTGCGCTTTCGCTTCTAGGATATACCTCTACTTTCTGTGACGTAATTCTAGTCCATAGCTATATGGCACGCGTGTTACCATGAACCAAGAGAAATGCAAAGAATAGTAATACAGGCGTATTGTAAGAGGTGACTAAAGGTGGTTTGGCCATTGTAGGCATTTTGTGCTTTCTGAAAACCGACCTTCCCAGCCAGTAAAGGTAGTGGGTCAGAGCATCTTTCAAATGGCCTACCAGATGACAAATGATGTTGGGATGATGTGACTTCTCCTCTCATCTCTGAGGTTCAGTCTCTGCTGTAATGAAGACTGTCAAAGACCACACACCTTAAACAGTGTGAGACTGGAAGAGTCACAACAAATTGCCACAGTGATGGTAGACAATCTGTACCATAGCCGTTCACTCACCTTGCACACAGTGAACGAACAAACAAACTTTATTTTCAAAAGGTTAAGAATTGGGCACGCAGGCCCTTCTGACATTCTGCCCTTCTTCTCTATTTCCTCTCGTACATTATTTCATTCAATATCAGTTATGAAGCTAATCTTAGACAACAAAAGAACAATAAGCATTAAAACGCATGAAAAATAATCAATAATACATGACTTACTGATGCATTTGTTTAACATGGGCATTATAAATACCTAAGGAAGGTGTACCATACCATACATATGGGAATGTTTATTGGCTAGTTGTTGTTTGAGATAATTTTCCATTATTATTGTTTTTTTAAGGGGGGTATGTAGTCTGTACTGAGGTAGTGTTCAAACAGGTTGCGACTGTATGTATGTGAGACTGGAAGAGTCACAGCAAGTTACCACAGTGACGGTAGACATCACCTTAGCTGTTCATTCACCCTGGATATCTCACACAAATGATCAAAATGAGCTTGTTGATTGCCTACCAGGTTGGAACCAGTCATGACCACTTCCCAAATTCCTCATCTCATATAAAACTGAGCAACTCTAAAGATGGGATTTGTGCAGTAACAATATGACGAAATAAAATCAGTGTTCATGACCCTTTAGTAAACATCTCATCACATTGTTGTTGTTTACTAAGTACAGTGGTTAAAGACTCCGCCGCGAAGCCAGCATGATGGATGCTTCTGATCATCAGAAGTCGTCCCTGTTCACTGAATATTTCAGAATCTTTACATTCTTGTCACATTATATACTTTTCATAACAATCAGTGTGTCTATTTTTGTATATGAATTAAGCACAGTTTTGTTTTGTAGTATTTAAGGCAACTATTGTGAGACTGTTAGTTTGTAACTTGTTTGCTCATAGTTGATGTTTTAAATACAGTTATTTCTTGTTCTTTTCTGTTATAATGTGTAGTTAGAACAGAATGTGACAGATAGAAATAACAACCTTTTGTTTAAAATATGCTCCATATTGATTATCTTAGGCACATGTTTTGTATGGTGCAGTTTCATTTTTATTTGTAATTGATAAGAATTTTGTGTTATCAGAACTATGTATGAATGTGAGTTAGTTTTGCCCATAGTTTGCCATAGTTTGAATCTACCATTTTTCATACATTACCTCCTGTTTCCTTTGGAGCAAGTCTTGTAAACTTGATATATTAAGTGCAAAAAAAAAAGATGATGGTTTGTTTGATGTTAAGTTAAAATACCCACCTTAATTTGCAAATTATCTGGGTTCAATCCGAGTCTAGGGCTTAAATGTGCTTGTGATCTGCATGTGTTGTTTAAGATAAAAGTATTTTTGTAACTTTGTTACAAAGAGAACCTGTGACTTAGTACATTGACTTTCATGTTGTGATTGATTAGTGTTATAAATGGGAAGATCTGGCCTGTCAATTCATGATGCAAGTAAAATGAAATACGTACAATATTTTAATGAAATGTTATACATATAACATTTTGATAAAATTCCTATTTCAACTGGTTTCTTTTTAACAATTGTATGTATGCTGTTATCATCAACAAAACCACATCTTTTTCAACGGCAGGTATTTAATGAGGGGACTTAGTTGAGGGGTGATATAACTTAACATCCATCTTTTATCACGCAGTCTACAGGCTAGGCTCAGTATGGCGTTACTCCAGATTCATAAAAATAATGTCTCTCACTGGAGATTTGAACCAATTTCTTCAGATGTAAGAAACTGGCATTCTAAGTGTCTGACCACCTGCTTCTCAACAATTGGTGTTATAACAACTTACGACCCACATCAGACACACATTATAATTTGGGGTGAGATGTGGCTCGGAGGATACGGTGTCCAGCTCAGGCTCAGAAGTACCAGGTTTAATACCAGCATAGGGCTAGAAAGAAATCTTGGTATCTAATGATACCACATTCCCCCTGATCTTTTGGGTAGTAAGATCAGATACCTAGCCATCTCAGATAAGAGTGCAAAACACAAGATCCCACATGCAAGCTAAAAATCCCACTGCAGTAGAAAATGGCAAAGAGTAGGCTTAAGCCGCTCCCCTGGCAAAATTGTTAGGAAAGAAAACCTACTCACAGGTAAAAAGAGCCCGTGACCTTGGATGGAATCTGTCTAGAGGAAGTGAACTTGGCACAAATGCATGCTGGAGTCAGACGCACCGACCTTGAGATGCTTAACTAAGTGTGACTGACTCCACTCAAAGGGGGAACACAGAAGAAGGTACATAAAATATTTTATTGTAATTATACTGTGCTGAATAGGTAAGAATTTCCCAAAAGTATAAGAGGAATGACCAATAAAAAGATGTCATTTGCAATGAGAAAAAGAGTGTTGAGGTGCTACATAGAACCTATACTTTTGTATGGATGTGAAGCATGGACAATGAGCAGACAAACTGAAAAACATCTGATGGCTGTGGAAATGTGGTTTCTGAGGAAAATGCAAAGAATACCATGGACAAACAGAAAAACCAGTGACCAAGTTCTACAAGAAACAAATGAAAACCGTAAACTGATTAGAGAAATTAGAAGACGTGGACAGTCACAATATTTTGGTAATGTTATGAGAAGAGATAAATTGGAGAACTTGGTGACAACTGGCAAGAGAGAGAGGAAGATAACAAGGGGAAGGTAGAGAAGTAAATACCTGGATGGCTTGGCCACATGGTATGGTCAAGACAAGAACACAGCTGATCCACGACTCTGGTGATCGAGTGAGTTGGCGAAACATGACCGCCATCTCTTATCGGCATGGCACATGATGAATGAATAAGTGGAAACATCACAGCACTTTTATAGTCGAATATGTGGATTCTGAACCTGTTATTACATTTTCTGGATAGCCTTAGCCTGTTTGAACGCACATGCATTTAGGCTGCCATTCCTTAGACTTCTATTACGTGCTTATCTGACTTCATATTGCAAATAACTTGTCTCATAACGAGCGTTCTATAGGTATAACAGTGTGGTCACTCATCAGACACTGCATGCTGAATTGTACTTACATGTAAGCAGATATGCACAAAGCATTCCTGAATGTTCACACACTATAATGCATGTTCTTTTTACGCGTGTTAACAGATATATTATTGTATAGTATGCAATTTGTTACATTGCACAGAGTGTTACGACAGACTTTTATGTATGCATTTGTCAGAGATTTATTAATCAAATAATTAATAATTTGTCAAATAAAATTGTACAGATGTATTCATATTATTTCTACTTTAGAATATTTCAGTTGCTTTTCTTTATATTTTTTCAGTTTTAATATAATTTTGTTGTAAGTTAAATTTTTTCTCTACAATGTTTCTCTTCATTTATCAGTTGCACACGTACATTACCTTGATTGTGAAAATTGTAAATATCTATATATATATATAGATACATATAAATAATGATGGTTCGAAATGCCTTCATATAGCACTTCCGCATTTGTTGAAGGTTCAGTTATGAATTTTTGAAGGTAGCAATAAAACTGTGCTGTATGAATGTGGAAAAATAGAACTTCACATATGCTACATCACAGCATTATGAGGTGAGGTGACTAACTGCCTTCCACATTGCTATTTCTTCCCAAATAAATATGGTTCTCATTGTATGGGGCGGGGATGATTCTGTAGCCGTGTGTGATCAGGAAATAATCGCTAGGTAACTACAGATGTTCTGTCCAACAAGAACCACATTGTGAAGAAGATTGATCATAAGTTAGTTTCATATAATTTACAGGACATCACATTCAACTCCAGTATTGTTTGGCTGTTTGTGATTCCTGGGCAAGTTTTTAATGTTCAGTAGTTTGCCATTTCTTTCTTTATGACCAACATTTACACCATTGTATAGAAACCAACAGAAGGCAGTCTGCTTTCAAATCACTCACAGCTGTTTCGACGCAGCATGCGGGATTACGAATTGCATTAATATTCCCTTCAACACAGAGCTGGCTATTATAAAGACAAATAAAATTGAGGAATGTTTTGGACATGTGAAAAGATATAAGGGTCTGGAAAAGATAATTATGGAGGGAAGTGCACCAGAAAAGTGGATTAGAGGAAGACCACAGCATAGACGCATCCAAGATGTGATAGATAACTTACACTTGTCAGCAACACAGGCAGGGCATCTGGCTTGGGATAGAGAGACATTGTGAAAGTCTGTTTGTTTGTTGTTGTTTTTTTTTTTTTGGGGGGGGGGGGGTGTTCCCTACACAGGACAAGTTACTGGACAATAATGATGATGATGATGGTGATAATGAGGATGATGGTGGTGATGATGATGGTGGTGATAATGATGATGATGGTGATAATGATGATGATGCTGATAATGAGGATGATGATAATAATGATGATGCTGATAATGAGGATGGTGATAATGATGATAACATTGATGATGGTGATGATGATGATGATGCTGATAATGAGGATGATGATGATGGTGATGATGCTGATAATGATGATGATAATAATGGTGATGATAATGATGACGATGATAATGATGATAATGATGGTCATCATCATTATTATATCTGCAGAGTAAAGCTGCACAGTTGGTTAGTAGACAATCCACCTGTTGTACACATAACTATCAAATGTCAGGGAGCCTTGGTGCCATTGAAACAGTACATAACACATTCACAAGTACTGACTGGCACTCATGGAAGTAGAGATTAGAGAACATATTACCAATGCTGTTGATGTAACTAGATGAATTTATATCTTCGAGGTAGCTGATTGTGTATGATTTCATTGTAGTTCATTGTCAAGAATATGCAGTAAAATACTGACATTTAAGACATTTTATCCATATTGAGGGATTCAGAACAATGTTTTCCTGTAGGAAATTTGAATAATGAAGACACAAACAATAGATTTCTCAATTTATTGTCTGGAATATTTTGCTGCATCTCATTAGGTACATACAGCAGAAATCACACCATATCAACTAAAGTAAAAGGGAAATATTTATCTTATAGCTCCCCTCTTCTCTCTCTTATATCTCTCTCTCACATCTGTCTCACCTCTGTCTCATCTCTAATTTCTCTCTCTCATCTCTCTGTCACCTCTTTCATCTCTCTCACCTCTCTCACCTCCTTCTCTCTCCTCTCTCTCATCTCTCTCTCATCTCTCTCTCTCTCTCACACTCACATCTCTCTCACCTCTAATCTCTCTCTCTCATCTCTGTCACCTCTTTCATCTCTCTCACCTCCTTCTCTCTCTTATCTCTCTCTCTCTCACATCTCATCTCTCTCACACTCACATCTCATCTCTCTCTCACCTCTAATCTCTCTCTCTCATCTCTGTCACCTCTTTCATCTCTCTCTCTCACCTCCTTCTCTCTCTCACCTCCTTCTCTCTCACTCTCTCTCTCATCTCTCTCTCACCCTCTCTCTCACCTCTCATCTCTCAAATGAAGATCTGTATCAGGGATAGAACAAACACCCTGGATCATCATCATGTAGCTGGTCCTGTGCACTGCGTCACCCCCCCCCCCCCCCACCCCCCCCCACCCCCCCACCCCTGTCACGGGACCCTGAACCATCTCTGGCTAATTCTTCATCCTGAAGTACCCTCATACCCAAGGTGTCTGCCGTGATTTATGTCCTTCCTCGTGGTGGTCCCCCCCAGCCTCTTCTTCCAGAAAGCAGGCCTTGCATCACTGTTCTGTCCAAAGTAATTTAGTTTATAAGACGTAATACTCTTTATGAGCCAGATTTTTGTGTGTGAATTAGCGTTCCCTATTACCGCAGTCCCTCACCATCAGGTGAACCCATCCTGACTTCTGAGGTACTTGTAATTTACGTACCCAAGACAAGAATAAGAAGTCAGCATTTCAATCCAGTGACCAGTGGGTCACAACTAACCAGTGTAGGGGTTGAATCCGCTACCTCGGCATCAGCACACCTGAAGTTTAAGAGCGAGTGCTCTTATCAAATCAGACATGCTGATCTGCTGAGTGTCTTACAATTTACTTGATGAGAATATTGTATCTAGGCCAGCTATTTCTAGTGGTGGTCATTTTGTGTTATCTTTCCTGCGCTAGAGTGATAGTTAGTTGTTGATACAATGTGACATCAGACAGAATCGTCTGTTTGTTGTATACAATCTCCAGTTGCTGGTGGTTGCTTTTTGAAGGATTGCAACTGGCAGGCTTGTATAATAGGCATCTGTAGTATCTGTCAATGGGAGTCATAAAGTGAGTTTTAGGATGTGACATAATGCCCAGGCTACCGTATGCCTGCAAATCATGGACACCAAATAAAGAGACTAGAGAGAAACTTGAGGTGTGGTTTCTCTGTAGAAAGGTAAGAATCTCATGGACAGCTAAAATAAAGATTCAAGTACTGCAGGAGTATTCACAGGGACATTCGATGACCCACATCAGGACAAAAGAATTGGTATGTTGTTTCTGGTCATGATATGAGAAGAGATGGTTTGTGGCTTGACTGAAAGGTTTGACGGCCTTACGTTTGCTCTTCTGATGGTGGAGTAGGGGGTTTATTTGGTCATTATGAGAAGAGAGGGTTTGAGGCATTGCTGAGAGGTTTGACAAACAAACTTTCTCTTCCGATGGTGGTGTTGTGATTTTATTCTTATGGTAGCACGGCGGGTTCATTCCATATACCGGTGATTATCAGGGGGTCTGGAGAAGGTTGTTACAACCAAAGAAGGTTGAGATCATTAGAGGTAGAGGTCAGCAGAAGGAGAAAATGCTGGAGGGATTGGCAGAGAGGCACTGAAGACAATCGATCAGCAGCCAAACTGATTGTGGAGTAGGAAAACCTAACACTGTACTGCATGGCACATGATGATGACAGTAGCTGCTACTGTAAACCACCTCATTAGTACTGTGACGAGTTTGTTACTTGGGGTTTACATCAAAGAAGTAAAGAAAGTATCAAGGTACAAATACAGTACACTACGATTGACTGGGGCAAAAATAAGTGAAGATAAGAAGACAGAGAGAGAGAGGTGAAAATAAAATGTGCTTGTAGCAAAGAAGTAACACAGCCTTGTGAAGTTGTAAAAAACATGAAGAAGAAAAAGAAACGTCAGTAGGATTATCCACAATTTGGGTAGAGAATTAATGTGTAAGGTTGACAGCTCTTTCATGCGAAACAACCACTGTTGTAGGAGATGATGTCATGTAGATCAGATTCTCCCTATTATATTTAGAACACTGATTAAGGTAAACAGTAAGACAGCTACTGTGAGTATCTTACCATTTTTTTCTTGTTCACACTGTTCCTTTGGTTGCTCATGCATGAAGATATGGCTTTGTGAGCATTTTCTTTTTTCTGGCAAGCATTTTGATATCACCATAAGAGGTTGTGTTTCTTGTTAAATTAATCTAGTCATGTTTGTTTCCTTTCTCGATGTACTGTTCTTAATTGTGTGACTTTTATGACTTTCTGTGTTGATTTGCTTATTACAGAGTATTCTAACATTTCAAAGATTTCAGAGTTTTTATTGTTGGTAGGAATATATGGAAAACCTCCTGATCTCATGGACAATGAAATAATATACCTAACCTTCCCAGATGAGGGCATAAAATAGATACTGTGTGGTGTACATTAAAATTCCAACGAGAATTGGAAATTGTTAAAAGTAGGTTATACAGTTGTGACCCTGATGAAATTATGAGGAAAAAGAAAACTAATTGTTTAACACTGTGACTCTCTCCTCTCTCTCTCTCTCTCTCTCTCCCCCCCCCCCCCCCCAAATCAATTAGTAAAGCATATTAAGACCAATACTGAAATGTTTGTTATGATTATGGAAGTGAATGTGAAAGATTCAAAGATTTGAAGTTTATCTTCAAAGTTAATCTCTGTTCATCCACCATTAAGGCATATTGGAGATATTTTATTGGATGGATGTTTTCCAGTGGCCAGATGGCACTTGATGAATGATATGTTTGTATCCAGTCAGCACATGTTTCTTCTCTAAAGAGATCTGTGACACCCATTCTGAGAAGTTAGCTCATGAAATGCATGGGACAAGAAAGCTGGTAAAATTAAATAGAGCTTATCTGGCAGCCATGAACGAACGAACAAATGTTATTTTCAAAGGGTCACAAATTGGGCATGCAGGCCATTCTTACATGCGGCCCTTCCAATCACTTATCTTTCATACATCAATTATCTATTGTGTGTGTTACATTCACATAGAAAAAAAAATTGCTGAAAAATGTAACCAATCCTGCCAGGAAGGGAGCAGTGTTCTCAGCCTGCCAGGAAGGCAGCAGCGTTCTCAATCCTGCCAGGAAGGGAGCAGTGTTCTCAATCCTGCCAGGAAGGAAGTGGTGTTCTCAATCCTACCAGGAGGAGAACGGTGATTGAGGGGTGATCTCAATCCTGTCAGGAAGGGAGCAGTGTTAATCCTGCCAGGAGGGGAGCGGTGTTCTCAATACTACTAGGAAGGGAGCAGTGTTCTCAATCCTGTCGGGAAGGGAGTGGTGTTCTCATACCTGCCAGGAAGAGAGTGGTGTTTTCAGTCCTGTCTGGTAGGAAGCGGTGTTCTCAATCTTGCCAGGAAGAGAGGTCTGCAAAAGACCTGTTAAATGATGAGTTCAGTCACTAAACACTGTAATGGCCTCTTTGTTAGAATACTGGTCTCTCAGTGAGCAGACCCGGGATCTAATCCTCGGTAAAGAAGAAGATTTGCATCTATCGATGTAAAAATTACAATCCGTACATTGCATGGCAACTACTCTAGGGCAAGTGGTCTTTAATTTATCTTTCTAAAACTGTGGCTCTGATATTATCATCATCATCATTGTGAGCCCAGCTATGTGACATTAGCATTCACGTTTCTCCATGGCTCTGTGGTGAAGGGGTTACGAATGCCATTCCTAATCCCGTATGCTACATTTAAAACAGCTGAGGGTGATTTGGAAACAGACAGCTTTGTGTTGGTTTCCATACAATGGTATGAGTGCTGGTCGTTCAGAAAGCAATGGCAAACTACTGAATGTAAAACAGCCAAAAAATGCTGGGTTGACTGCGATGTCCTGTAAAGGATATGCAACTAACTTTTTAACTCTCCATAAATCTCAGTCCAAGGTGTTCTGGATCTTATATTGTGACATATAAAACTAGATAACCCCGTCCTAGTCAAGTTTTACCAAGACAGCTTCTATTCAAGCCTCTTATAGTGACATGCCAATGAACTATCTACTACAATACAGCAGCTTTTAACTCTTAGCATATGCAAGCCCTGAGAAAACCTGACGATAATATAACTGATCACTTCTTTGTTTCGAACCCACCCGTAAAGTGAATGAAATAGTGGGAGACCTAACAACACTCGTAGAAGATTATTACAGACAGATGGATAATATGGGGAGTCATAGCAAGTAATTTTGTGTGAGTTGGTTAATGGCGCCAATGAAGAATAAAAATCAACAAGAAGAAAAATATTGCAAGCCATTTGAGGGCACCTGCATTTTAGTCCCAAAACGAATGCAGTCAGAGCATTTGAACATTACAACTAGTTTTCTGAAGTTTTTTTCCATTAGATCTTTTTTCTAACAGGTGGTCGGATTTATGTTAATTTTTTTTCAATTTGTACGTACATTTGGCTTTATTTATTCTTGTGAAGATGTTTTATACAGGCGAATGATGAGAACATTGGGCAGATAGAAAGACTAATGAAAATATCTTGAAAGAAATTGACTCAAAAATAGAACTGGTTATTTGGACTAGAAGAAGGTCCACATTATTTGGGCATGTCATGTGACAGGGAAAGCTGAAATATTTTATCACAACATAAGCCAAGAGAGAAGATAACTGGACATGTTAACATGGAGGAATAGTATCATAAATGATTGGCGGTACCTGAGACAGAAGGCTGTGGCCAGACATGATCACCAATGCCACAAGGCACGGACCATAATAATATTGTTTTGACACTAATTTTCATTAAAATGATAGTTGATCATGGGAATTTGATTCACCTAGTTATTGCACATGTATAGTGAGAGTAATGTGTTTATATTTATACTTGATAACCACTGCAGTGTGGTTGAGTAATGCTCATGCAGTTTTTGAGTTATGTGACAGTCGTTGGGTATGCATACATGTTTGCAGTACAACCAAGCTGTTTTATTCAGTCATGTTTGATAGTTGTCATAGCATGCATACAAGATGATGTTTTGATGCATTTGTTGACCCTTACCTGTAGCATTATTACCCAGAATAAACTATTGTTGCATTCATGTGCAAGGATTGCTGTTAACTTGTGAGTATTCGCACTTGATTATAGTTGAGTTATTATAAGCAGATTAATAGCAACAGTTATCTATTTTGTGTTTGGCTTCCTGTTATTTAAACATATTATCTGCTGTTGTTTTCTAATGACAGTGTTATTGTTTGGGTTGTCTTTTTGCCTTTGTTATCTTCCACTCTTTTATATATTTGTTATTGTTTACTTTGTTTGTGATGTTGTTATGTTAACTTTATACTTTTGTATGGCATGAAGTGTTTCTTATATTGTACCAAAATCTTTTCTAGGTACATTTGATAAAAAATACTGTTTTATTTTCAAAACAGTGTTCTCCCATTGTGAATTTTAATCATGAAGACACAAACAGTATATAGCACAATTTATTGCCTAGCATGATTTATTGCATCTCGTCAGGTCCATGCTACAGAAAAAAGCTTCAACGTATAATAAAGTAGCGACATTTTGTTGTGTACGGCCGCTCGCTGTTAACTCACGTATAGTCCATACTCACTGCTTCTAGTAGCACTGGACTGAATTATATGTGAGGATTAGCTTCCCCTATTACCAGTGTCCCTTGCCACCGGGCGAACCCACTCTGACTTCAGAGGTACTTGTAATTTATGTCCCAAAGTGAAAGACAAGAAGTCAACATTTTAGTCTAATTGACCGGTGTAGGGGTTGAAACCGCTACCTCAGCATCAGCACACCAGATGTTCAACCCTTTACAGGGCACACGGTTTTCCTTTTTTTAACTCTGAACGGGCAACATTTTTTAGGTTTTCAGTCAGATTTAGGGTTACTTTAGTAAAAACATCAAATCTAAGGTGTTAGTGAACTGATTTTTGTGAAATAAACAACAATATGAAGGAAAATGAATGCAGATTACTCACATGTGAAATAAATAATCCAATGTTGCCAGTAATCCACACATGAGCACAAATATTTACAAAATACAGCATATTGTTGTTATTGATTGTCAGTCATCTATACCGCCCTACTTTCTTCAGCCACATTTTCAGAATCAGAATCACTTTCTTCAGTCCGAAAGATCCAAAGTGTGTACACTGCATACTCATTTTATGTTGTATACACCTGACGAAATACAGCGACAAATGCCAGGCAATAAATTGTGCTGTTTTATTAGTTAAATACTTAAATATTTGTGACTTATGCTTCTTTTATTTTATGTGTTCAGCTAGTTGAGTTGTTTTGTTTGCTTGGTTAATCTTTGGTTTGGGTTACATAAATTGAGTATCATTGTTTTCCAGTGCTGTGTGTACAATGAAGAATGTCTCATTCCCATGGTTAGTGAACATGCTAATATATTTGAACTGAAATTAACAAACAATTTGTCGTGCTTTTTAGGTTTCATTGTACACTCATCAATAGATAAACAGGGGGTTTAAAGCTGAGAAGATTGTCTTCATTGCAGTGGGTTTGATCCCATTTGACTTGGTCTCATTCCACAAGGCAGTCTGCCGAAAGCCTACACAAAGTATGAACTTTGTAGCTCCGGCAGCTAACCCCAGGAGTCTCTAGAGAAAATGACACCCATGAACCAAATGACAGTCCGGATATGAACCTACAACCTTCGGAGCAAAAGGCAGATGGCTGAACCACTTCCCCATGGAGACGCCTGTATCTGTAGATATTCTGTGGAGATAAGTTATTGGCTTGATTACACTGACCTGCTGCAGTTACAAGATCCCTCATCATAACCATCAGTTGAGTTGAGTTGAGTCAAGAATCAACATCTCCGCACTCGGAACATTCCCATACGGGCTCCGTCCTCATCTGCAACAGCCAGCGAAGAGCCCCACTACTAATGGTACCAGTAGCAGTCTGATTATGTGTCCATCTGGCCTTTCCTGGGAGTTTTGAGTGTTGGGCAGATCCTTTGGTCATTCCCTGCAGCACCATTCTCTCCAAATCGTGATAATCTACTTGTTCCTGCACTATACACACAATTCTAAAGTGCCCCGACCACATCTGCCTTATCACGCACCAATACCCCACCAAGGGATGCGGACCCAGCCAATCTGTCCGCCTGCTGGTTTCCCACAACATCAGCATATCCTAGAGGAGATTCAACACATGCTGTCTATTTTTGGTTGTTGAATGGAAGCCCACCACTCTACTTGAAAGATGCCTGCCTTCACCTTTCTTGTCATACTTTGTGAGTACGTCACATGACTGTGAGAAATATACAAATGTCAGGGACATGTTTGTCACAATGGCAAGGTGCTAGTGTCCTAATAGACAGACAACACACTCATTCCCAGCATGCTTGTGAGCTCTCCAAGCGGTGAGTGCAAGACTTGGGTGCTGATTGTCTACCGTCATTGTGGGAAATTGCTGTCTCTCTCTTGCAACCTGGTAGTGTGCAACGTGTGTAGTCCCCCCAGTAGGCTTCATCACAGCACAAACCATGATTGCTCTTTCTTTTGTTAGCCAGACTGACCAGTATCTGCCCAAGATGTCCTGTGTGGAGGTGAAGGGAGGTCTTGGTCAGTATAAGGGGGGGGGGGGGGTGTGTGTTTCCATTAAACTTATATTTTTAAAAATTTTTTTATGTTGCATATCCCTTTTACAGAACGTTGCAGTCAACACCAACATCTTTCAGCTGCTGTTGATGTACTAAGCAAGAATTACGCTCAGTAGTTTGCTATTGCTCTCTGAGCGACTGGCTCAAATACCCCCATAAGTTGCCAACGCGGCAAGAACTGCTACCGATTCTCGCACAGGTTATGTTCCTCACGAGAATATACGGGATTACGCAGAAAGACATTAACTCCTAGGCCAGGGAGACCGGCTTGTCTTTACATAATTGGGGCCTATATGGTGTAGCTGTTTCTGTAGTGTTACTTTCTTCTCATTTTGGCTAAGTAGTTGCATCAACTTGGAGAACTTGGTGACAACTGGCAAGATCGAAGGGAAGAGACAAAGGGGAAGACCGAGAAGTAAATACCTGGATGGCTTGGCCGCATGACACGGTCGAGACAGGAACACAGAGCTGATCCATGACTCTGGTGATCGAGTGAGATGACAGAACATGACCGCCCACGCTTATCGGCATGGCACATGATGGATGGATGGAGTTGCATCAACACGTCCAGTTCAGTGCAATAGTCCCAACTCTGTTTTGTGCATTCAGTACAACAGTCCCAACTCTATGTGTGCATTCAGTACAACAGTCCCAACTCTATGTGTGCATTCAATACAACAGTCCCAACTCTATGTGTGCATTCAGTACAACAGTCCCAACTCTATGTGTGCATTCAGTACAACAGTCCCAACTCTATGTGTGCATTCAGTACAACAGTCCCAACTCTATGTGTGCATTCAGTACAACAGTCCCAACTCTATGTGTGCATTCAGTACAACAGTCCCAACTCTATGTGTGCATTCAGTACAACAGTCCCAACTCTATGTGTGCATTCAATACAACAGTCCCAACTCTATGTGTGCATTCAGTACAACAGTCCCAACTCTATGTGTGCATTCAGTACAACAGTCCCAACTCTATGTGTGCATTCAGTACAACAGTCCCAACTCTATGTGTGCATTCAGTACAACAGTCCCAACTCTATGTGTGCATTCAGTACAACAGTCCCAACTCTATGTGTGCATTCAGTACAACAGTCCCAACTCTATGTGTGCATTCAGTACAACAGTCCCAACTCTATGTGTGCATTCAGTACAACAGTCCCAACTCTATGTGTGCATTCAGTACAACAGTCCCAACTCTATGTGTGCATTCAGTACAACAGTCCCAACTCTATGTGTGCATTCAGTACAACAGTCCCAACTCTATGTGTGCATTCAGTACAACAGTCCCAACTCTATGTGTGCATTCAGTACAACAGTCCCAACTATGTGTGCATTCAGTGCAACAGTCCCAACTCTATGTGTGCATTCAGTACAACAGTCCCAACTCTATGTGTGCATTCAGTACAACAGTCCCAACTCTATGTGTGCATTCAATACGACAGTCCCAACTATGTGCATTCAGTGCAACAGTCCCAACTCTATGTGTGCATTCAGTACAACAGTCCCAACTCTATGTGTGCATTCAGTGCAACAGTCCCAACTATGTGTGCATTCAGTACAACAGTCCCAACTCTATGTGTGCATTCAGTACAACAGTCCCAACTCTATGTGTGCATTCAGTGCAACAGTCCCAACTATGTGTGCATTCAGTACAACAGTCCCAACTCTATGTATGCATTCAATACAACAGTCCCAACTCTATGTGTGCATTCAGTGCAACAATCCCAACTCTATGTGTGCATTCAGTACAACAGCCCCCAAATCTATTGTATACATTCAATACAACAGTCCCAACTCTGTTGTATACACTCAGTGCAACAGTCCCAGCTCTGAGACACATTTTTGACGGGTGCGCAGACAAAGTTGATAGCGATCTGCACTGGTAATGTCAGCAGTCAGCCGCGTGTTTGATGCTAGTGAGGGAAAGACTGGGGCACCTCTTCCTCCTTGCTCTAGGAGTACAAATTGTGATAGAGCTATCACATTAGAGCCCCATACCAGGAAACTGCTAGTGGACAGTTTAAAAACAAAAATAACCTTCACATCCTGATGGCAATATCTACAGTATGGCTACTTTTACCTTTCCTCGTTCAATGATCAAACCACCATAACACGAGAAGTAGAATCGGTAAGCTTTACTAGAACATGACCACAAGTGGCAAAATAGACGTTGCGGCCAAAGCCTTCATCAGCACACAAACACACACTGACACGACTACATCAAAAACTATATATATATATACATATAAAGGTTATACATATATATAAAGGTTACTCATCAGTTTCCTTGTTATGAAATTGACACGTGCGTGGTTCCATCTCATTTTGCTTTCTAACAAATTTGCCAGATGTCTATCCTCATAACTCGCCCACAGAATCCTAACAGTCTGCATCTCATCGCCATCAACTATTTCAACCCTTGGAATGGTTTTGAAGCTTCTAGATCATTCTATTCCATTCCATAGTCGGCTATCTCGTGTTGCTCCCTTTAATTCCTTGTATGTCTGAATTTATAGATTTGTGCATGCTTGCTTTATAAATGATTTTCTTGGTCTATCCTTTCTTGTTGTCCCCATTTTTGGACTTCTAGTATTCTCTAATTTATGTTTCTTAATGTCTTAGTCTATGACCAACCCCTGAGAGCCATGACTAGTTGTTTGTTACTTTAAGAAGTTCTATTTGTTGTGTTATATTGTCTAGAACTTGTTCATCTGTCAGTTTTTCAGTCGAGATGGTTCTTGGCATGTTATGGCCACACTACATCTCAAATACCCCCGTTCATTGTCACCATGTTTATCCATTGTGCTTTAGAGACATTGTCCAGATCTCAGTTCTCTAAATTATTAGCAGTGTTTTCTGCTTGTTGTCTGTGTGTGTGTTTGCTGTTTGTTGTGTGTGTTTGCTGTTTGTTGTGTGAGTGTTTGCTGCTTGTTGTATGTGTGTGTTTGCTGCTTGTTGTGTGTGAGTGTTTGCTGCTTGTTGTGTGAGTGTTTGCTGCTGCTTGTGAGTGTTTGCTGCTGCTTGTTGTATGTGTGTGTTTGCTGCTTGTTGTATGTGTGTGTTTGCTGCTTGTTGTGTGTGAGTGTTTGCTGCTTGTTGTGTGTGTGTTTGCTGCTTGTTGTGTGTGTTTGCTGCTTGTTGTGTGTGTTTGCTGCTTGTTGTGTGTGTTTGCTGCTTGTTGTGTGTGTTTGCTGCTTGTTGTGTGTGTTTGCTGCTTGTTGTGTGTGTTTGCTGCTTGTTGTGTGTGTTTGCTGCTTGTTGTGTGTGTTTGCTGCTTGTTGTGTGTGAGTGTTTGCTGCTTGTTGTGTGTGTGTGTCTGCTGCTTGTTGTGTGTGAGTGTTTGCTGCTTGTTGTGTGTGTTCGCTGCTTGTTGTGTGTGAGTGTCTTCTGCTTGTTGTGTGTGTGTGTTTACTGCTTGGTGTGTGTGTGTTTCCTCGCTCCGAACTGAACTCAAGCGTAGTCCATACATGTGCTACTACTTCTAGTGCACTGAATTGATTTTTGCGTGTGGATTAGCTTTCCCTATTATAGTGTCGCTCATCGTCAATCAAACACACTCCGACTTCTGAGGTACTTTTAATGCTGGTTCTGAAAGTACTACCTGATTAGTATTTCTTTCACAGTGAGATAACTAATGTGATGCATTGCTAATGTAGAACGAGTCCAAAACATTTTACTATTTCTGTCTCAGGCAAGCAACAGATACGATTGGCTATTCTTCATGTTTGTCAATCAGTATGTAATATGTGATTGGTTTATCTTCATGTTTGTAGATCAACATGTCATATGTGATGGGCTGTCTTCATATGTCAATCAACATATTCTAGATGAGTGTACTTCTCATACTTAACCAGGACATACAACAGCAATCTGACAATATAACTGCTATTTACTAAGTGTGTAAATTTTACCCTGTGAAAGTAATAAATTTGTAATTTTGTATTATCGATATTGCCCTCAGGTAGCTACTGTAACTTTTTGAAGCTAAAGGAATTAAAATGTATTCATTGATCATTGATAGTGAGCTACTTAGGATAGATGAGTTCAGCTTTCATGTTCTTTTGTGAGAATACAGACTTCTGTTCGAAGTTGAAACCACTTTTTTTGTCACTGTTAATATCTTCACAAGAATTTGGAATAACATTAACAATATCTCACGTTCTGTTATCAATCATCAAAAATTGTATATATTTGTCGATTGTTTAAATCCATGCTGTCGAATGGTAGTGCTGGGTGATGCTGGTTGAAATTTACAAGTATTTTATATCTAGAATGTATTATCTTCTCTTATTTCTGATGGTGTTTTGTTTTTTAACAGAGTAATGTTAATAAATAATCACTATCAATGCTTTCCTGTACTGTTTCATTGTTATTGTGTTTTCACATTCTCACTGGGTTTTGTTTTTACATTTTTCTTTGTGTTTGTTGTTGTTATGTTCTCTTTTTAAACTTTTTTGGGGCATTCACTCACTTTGACCACAAGCGTACTTCATACACGTGCAGCTATTTATAATGCACTGGACTGATTTTTGGGTATGCATTAGCTTATCCTATTACCAGCGTTCCTCATCATCAGGCACTGCTCTGACTTTACTTGTAATTTACATCCCCAAGTCAAGGATGAAAAGTCAACATTTTAGTTCAACTTATCGGTGTAGGAGGTTGAACCCGCTACCTCAGCATCAGTACACCGGAAGTTTAAGAGTGAGCGCTCTTATCTATTCAGACATGCAATTCTCCTTTTTGACTTTGAGCAAGTTTGATGGAAGTCAGAAATATCACAAATTTGATGGAAGTCAGAAATATCACAGGCAACTGAAAACAGAAGCCGATATACACATTAAAAACAAAACAAAAACCGAGAACGAAGCCAAGCACCTGGTCAGGTTATGTGACGGCATGTAGTGCAGGCGATTGCCTTTCAACCATCCTTTCCTATGTTCTTATTGAGTTCAGTCATTGATTTTCAGTTGTTCTCCTGTCCCAATCTATTCTGCACCGCTGTGTCATTTTCTGTATCTAATATCCTCAATATTCCCAGTTGTCACAATGTACTTCAATCCCTATTTCTCAACATCTGAGCAAACAATGGCTCTTGTATTCTCATCCAGTAGCATTTGATATTAGTTTTGTTTTTTAGCTGTCCAATGGATTCTCAAATATTCTTCAAAGAAATCACATACCAGTGGCTCTCTAGTTTCTTTGTAATCTCTGTCCTTAATGACCATGATTTACATGCATAGAGCAGTTTGGGAATTATATAACATCTTAAGACTCGCTTTCTGACACCCTATAATGTAGTACGTTCTATATCTGATAGAATCATGTCTTTGCTAGAATTATTCTGTATGTCATCTCTGTGCTGTTTTTCCCATCTGTTTCTAATTATTGACCCCTGGTAATTGTCAGCTTGTTTCAGTGTTGCCTCATTGGCTTTTGCTGAACATTCTTCATAGATCACAAGTAACTAAATACAAACCCAGTCATTTGTATATAGATCACAAGTAGCTAAACACAGAACACATTAATTTGTATACAGATCACAAAATGCCAAATATAAAACTCAATTTGTATATAGATTACCAGTAGCTAAATACACAATCCAATCATTTGTATATAGATTAAAAGTAGCCAAATACAAATTTCATTAATTTGTATATAGATAATAAGTAGCCAAACAGAGAACTTGGTAATTTGTTTATGGATCCTAAGCAGCTAAACACAGAACTCATTAATTTGTATATAGATCACAAGAAACCAAATACAACACTCATTAATTTATGTATAGATCACAAGTAGCCAAACACAAAACTCATTTGTATATAGATCACAAGTAACCAGATACAGAACTTGGAAATTTGTATATTGATCACTAGTTGCTATGGTAATTTGTATATAGATCACAAGTAGCCAAACAAAGAACTTGGTAATTTGTATATAGGTCACAAGTAGCCAAATACACAACTTGGTAATTTGCATATAGATCACACGTAGCCAAACACAGAACTTGGTAATTTTTATATAGATCACCAGTAGCTAAACACTGAACGCATTAATTTGTTTACAGATCACAAGTGACTGGCGCCTTGCCGTCTTGACAGACGATAGTTTGTAAAATGGAGTTATAATTCTCCATAACACAAAGCCTGGGCTGAATTTAGAGAACATGTGTTGCCAATAAAGCAAGATCCCTCTCTCAGCCTGTCTAGTTTACTCCAGAGGAAAGAAAGGTAACACCAATACGTCTGGAACAAGACAAGCCGCAGAAACAGCTGGATCAGCAAAGCTATACACTAACTGTCCGCCTGTCAGAGCTTCCATCCTAGATCAGTTGCCGACCAAGGCTTAGGGCCTGGTCTGCCCTGCCATACATTTAGTCTTTAGATTGCATTTCCTTGCACTAGGATAAGGCTTCTATCCTCCCAATCGCACTAATCCTCCTAAAGCTGTTGGCACAATGTGGGGTGTCGGGTTTGGTGAGCGGCGCCCAACATTCGGCGCTAACAGAAAGTAGGTAGTACCGTCTACTGTCATACGGTAGCTCAGTCATATCTGACTAAGACCTGACACCAAAATGTATATACGTAGTATGTGGAAGTAGCCAAATACAAACCTCATTAATCTGCATATAGATGACAAGTAGCTAAACACAGAACTTATTAATTTGTATATAGATCACATGTAGCTAAACATTGAACTCACTAATTTGTACATAGATCACAAGTAGTCAAATACAAAACTCATTAATTTCTATATAGATCACAAGTAGCTAAACACAGAACTCATTAATGTGTATACAGATCACCAATAGTTAAACACAGAACTCATTAATTTGTATAAGGTCACAAGTAGCTAAATAAAAAAACTAATTAATTTGTATAAAGATCACAAGTAGCTAAACACAGAACTCATTAATTTGTATACAGATCACCAATAGTTAAACACAGAACTCATTAATTTGTATAAGGTCACAAGTAGCTAAATAAAAAACTAATTAATTTGTATATAGATCACCAGTAGCTAAACACAGAACTCATTAATGAGTATACAATTGTATATAGGTCACAAGTAGCTAAACACAGAACTCTGTATTTTGTTTATAGATGACAAGTAGTTAAACACAATTAGGTAATTTGTTTACAGATGAAACCTCTCAGCCACAAGGCCCCCAAATGATGACTGTGACCAGCTGAAGAAATAAATGTGCTTCAACACATGGCCAACTAAGCATCCCTTTAAGAGGTGTCTTCATTAGGCAGGTCTATCATCCACCCAAACCCACAACTATGGAATATGGATGGAAATTGTATCTGGCCACTCAAACAGCATCACAGGTTTCATAAATTTGCATTAACCAAGGTCAGGTTGCCGGTCTCCATGGCGAAGGGCTTGCGGAAGAGGTTCGTAATCCCATATACCCGCGTTCGAAACACAGCTGCGTGCGATTTGGCAGTGTTGGTTTTGCATTGGTATTGGTGCCGGTCATTCAGAAAGCAATGGCAAACTACTGAATGTAAACTTGCCAAGAGATCACAGTGGCATAAATGCTAGTGCTGACTGCAATGTCCTGTAAAAAGGATATGCAAAAAGAAAGGTCAGGTTACATAACAAACACAAACACACTGGACCGTAATAATGGGTCGAGCTTTTCGTTGTTGCTTGTCCTTTGCAGGACATTGTAATCAACCCCAACCCCAGGTTGATTTTCTAGGCAAGCTTACATTCAGTAGTTTGCCTTTGCTTGCTGAATGGGAGATCAATGTTGAAGTCCAATTGACTGGTGTAGGGAATGAACCACCTACCCCACCATCAGTGCACTGGAAGTTCAAGCGCAATTGCATTAAACCCAGTGGCCAGGCAGAGTGCCTTCTTATATATTATGAACATTTAAAGAAGAGTCTTGGTTGATTCCACTGTGATATAACCAACACATAGAAATATCAATTACTGGGGAACCTGCTTGCATGAGAAGTAAAATAACAGGTATTGATTGGCACATATAGAAGTAGAGGAAAGAAGTAGAGGTTAAAGACTCACTAGACATTATAATAATTGAAAGTTAATAACAAATCACAATTCTGTGCATAGATAGTGTACAACATTTTATAACAAAATCACAAATTTTATAAGTAAACCTCCAGTAGAATGACAAATAGGCAACATGCTTGGCCCATTCCATTTACAAAGTCACCACAGCATATGAAGGTTCTATTAACTCATATTACTTATAAAATGTTGCTTTGTAGGTATCAGAAATGAATTTGATTTTTGGCATTCGATTGCTCACATAGCCTGGATACCTGGTAAAACGAATAGCCGAGATTGTGTTGAAGAAGGCCGACTTTCGTCACCACAGTCTTGCGTTGCTCTAATTGAGACATAATGGTTTGAAAATGTTAGTTACCAAATAAATCACTCTGTCTTATGCAGAGAATAACATATAATGTGATCTACATCATGGAGTTGTGTGCAGGTATACAAAACATTAGGTGGCAACTAAAAAACTGCTACTGGAATCAGAATGAACGCTATACAACCAGTAAGCTCACTGAAAGGAAAAACACACACAGACACAAGAGAACATTTCCACCAAGGTCTTTATAAAAAAATGAACACATAAATCTGAAGCACAAACACAATCCCAGAAATGTAATCCAATGTATAAAAAAAACTGAGCTTTGTGTGCAGAAGTGAATCACAGAGAGAAAAACCAAAGCACTCTTTTGTGTTCAGAAAATTAATGATTATGTAAAGAAAATAAATGATTAAGTTCAGAAAATAAATTATTATATTCAGAAAATAAATGATTAAGTTCAGAAAATAAATGATTATGTTCAGAAAATAAATGATTATGTTCAGAAACCAAGTGTTATGTTCAGAAAATAAATTATTATGTTCAGAAAACAAATGAGTAAGTATTTTCTTGCGTAGAAAATCAACCATACAGCTAATACTAATACCAAATCACTTATTTGTGCATAAAAATGGTTTAATATTTTATAACTAAATCACTATCTTGTTTTTGAAGTCACTGATGCCTAATAATTAAATAATCATATTTTGTGTATTACCATTAGAACAGCTCATCAAGTCTGTCATGAGCAGGAATTAAACCAGACATTGTTGCTTGTTGCTGTTCCTTTCTACTTAGATTAGTAGTGTTTAATTGAGGCAAAGGTACTTCCATGCAGAACAATTAATTGAGGAGTGCACTGTAGTACCTTCACATATTCTAGGTTATGAGGTGGCAGTTAGCGCCAGGAGAATGAACCTGGTCAACAAAACATCTGAAGAAGCTGGATGTGTCGCCGAAAGTCGCAAATATTGCAGTTGTGCTGTAAACAGATCATTTATGTCCAAAACAAACATTTTGGAAGAACAAAGAAGAAGAAGAACCAATAAGATAATTAAAGATGACTAATAACAGAATTACAACAAATAAGGCAATTCAGCAGTGAAAATGATTTGAAAAGAACAAACAATAGAATCAAACATCCACAACAATAGAATTAAAACAAATAAGACAATTAGACAGTGCTAATAAATAAAAAAAATCAGAGACAAATAAAGGACTAATAAGGAATGTACAAAAATCCCATAGATGTTCAGATGGGCAGCACTTACCCAGCTGGAGCAGGTGGAAGTGGCTGTATGTCTGTTGGCAGTAGGTGAACTTCTTCAGGTGTCATGATCTGGTTCTCTAATGAAGTGACAGTTATAACAAATGAACAAATCACCAACAAATGAGAAGCAGACGATAAGCTTTACTAGAACATGACTCATCATCATCATCAGGTGCCATGCCAGCTGGCGTGGCATTCATTTCTCTCCACAGATCTCGGTCTTTAGTGTTCTGGATCAACTCTGTTCCTTATATTCCTCCATGCCATCGTCTCAATCCATCCGGCATCATTTCTCTTGGTCTGCCTCTGCCTCTCTTCCCCTCGACCTTTCCAGTTGTCACGATGTTCTCCAATGTCTCTCTTCTCATCACATGACCAAAGAAAGCTGTTTGTTTCTTTCTTATTGTTGTATATAATGTTCTAGTTTCATTAGCCTGTTTCAGGCAATCATAGTTAATTACTCTGGCAGTCCAAGAAATTTGCAACAGTCATCTTAGGAACCACATCTCTGTTGCTTCCAAGTTCTTCCTAATTTGTTCATTTACATTCCAAGATTCACTGCTATACAGCAAATCTTCAGCACTCTTTTTCTTACATTCAATGATAGTGGCTTATTGCATAAAATACTTTTCATTTTCTGAAATGCAGCTTTTGCTTGCCCTATTCTGCTCTTAATCTCTGTTGTGCACCTTCCATCTGATGTTATACATGTCACCCCCCCCCCCCCCCCAATCTTTTTTTGCATATCCTTTACAGGACATCGCTGTCAACATCAGCATCTTTCAGCCGATTGTTGATTTCTTGGCAAGATTACGCTCAGTAGTTTGCCATTGCTTTCTGAGCGACCGGCTCAATACCTTGTAAGTTACAGACGCGGAGATAACCGCTACCAATTCTCACGCAACGTCATGTTACTTACGAGAGTATACGAGATTACAGAGAAAGTCGTGTAACCTCTAGACCAGCGAGACCGGCATACATGCCCCTAGGTATGTAAAATTATCTACTTGGTTAAGAATATTCCCTTCTATTTCCATTTCAAATTTTGGTGTCACATGTTTCTTTGACATCATCATTGTTACTGTTTTCTTAATATTCAGGGAGATAACTTTGAAACTGTCTGGAGACAAGTCTGTACATCAACCTGACCCCAGTAGATGCCAGGTCTGGAGGCAAGTCTGTACACCAACCTGACCCCAGTAGATGTCAGGTCTGGAGACAAGTCTGTACGTCAACCTGACCCCAGTAGATGACAGGTCTGGAGACAAGTCTGGACACCAACCTGACCCCAGTAGATGCCAGGTCTGGAGACAAGTCTGTACACCAACCTTACCCCAGTAGATGTCAGGTCTGGAGACAAGTCTGTACATCAACCTGACCCCAGTAGATGTCAGGTCTGGAGACAAGTCTGTACACCAACCTGACCCCAGTAGATGCCAGGTCTGGAGACAAGTCTGTACACCAACCTGACCCCAGTAGATGCCAGATCTTTCCAGCAATTAGATGAGCTGAGGTTCTGGAAGAATCTCAAAATAAAGTAAAACATGTCAGCATGGATGAGACTAATTAAAAAGAATTACAGATGATAACATACAATGGTAAGTTGATGTGACAGAGTCACCAATGTGGAGCTCATGGAGAGAACTGAAAAAATGTCACTGAATCAAGAGGTAAAGAAAAGATGCTGTACTAGATAAGACATACACAGAGAAAACTTGATAACAGTACAGCTAGTAAGGCCTTTGTCTGGAATCCAAAATGCACAAGAAAAAGAGGAAGACCTAAAAAACACATGAAGAAGAGAAGTAGAGATCGAAATGAATAATTTTGGAAGGGCATGGGCAGCGCTGCATGGGATAACTAAAGATCGGATGGTAGGAGTGAGTTTGCTGAGGCCTAGCCTGTGATCTAATGGGGGATAAAGGACAAGAGAAGAAGAAGAATCTACACTGGTAGTGAAAAGCCATTGTCTTGGCTAGAAGGGACATAATTAGATATGTTACTGTTGTCTTGGCTAGAAGGGACATAATTAGATATGTTACTGCTGTCTTAGCTAAAAGGGACATAATTAGATATGTTACTGCTGTCTTGGCTAGAAGGGACATAATTAGATATGTTACTGCTGTCTTGGCTAGAAGGGACATAATTAGATATGTTACTGCTGTCTTGGCTAGAAGGGACATAATTAGACATGTTACTGCTGTCTTGGCTACAAGGGACATAATTAGATATGTTACGGCTGTCTTGGCTAGAAGGGACATAATTAGATATGTTACTGCTGTCTTAGCTAAAAGGGACATAATTAGATATGTTACTGCTGTCTTGGCTAGAAGGGACATAATTAGATATGTTACTGCTGTCTTGGCTAGAAGGGACATAATTAGATATGTTACTGCTGTCTTGGCTAGAAGGGACATAATTAGACATGTTACTGCTGTCTTGGCTACAAGGGACATAATTAGATATGTTACGGCTGTCTTGGCTAGAAGGGACATAATTAGATATGTTACTGCTGTCTTGGCTAGAAGGGGCATAATTAGATATGTTACTGCTGTCTTGGCTAGAAGGGACATAATTAGATATGTTGCTTGCTTGTGTTAGTTGCCTTGAGCTCCAACGCGAAGTCCTGTATGTCGGATGAAAGCATCCTGTTGTCCAACATCAGTGTGATGTCATACAGGACCTGAGGTTTGCGTGAGTATCCGTTGTCCCATGTCTGGCTTATTGGTGTGCAGACTGGTGGTTTCTCGCCGTACAGGCAGACACTCTCCGACTTCGAAGGAATCAGCGATCCTACTGACTTTAGCCAGGACCCCGAAGGGACCTGTTGCCCAGGACGCTTGACGAGGACGCGTCAATAGGTCTTGGCCAGTATATAACCCAGCCCTGGTGCCTTGGAAACACCTCTGCGTCCCATTAGATATTTTACTGCTGTCTTGGCTAGAAGGGTCATAATTAGATATGTTACTGCTGTCTTGGCTAGAAGGGAAATAATTAGATATTTTACTGCTGTCTTGGCTAGATGGGACATAATTAGATATTTTAGAAATATTACAGGTATCACTGATCATTCCTATTCTCTTGTGTATTTTTGTTTCACTTCTGCCATAATTGTTATTCACTTGTTCAAGAAAGCAGCAACCTGTTACTTCTAGTAAAGCTTACCAATTACATTTCCATCTACTCTTACATTCATTGTTAGCCTACAAGTCAGTATTCATGGCATCATTCAGTTCATGAGTGCAATGTTCTTGTGAGACCCCTGGGGACGTCGCAGGAGCTATGGAGTTTGTGCTTTGTGTGATGTTTTCAACAGGCAGCCCTGCAGAAAGAGACTAAGCCATGTGGGATTAAACTCAGTACAACGAAGTCAGTCATCCTGCCCTTGACACCCTTTGTTAGTCTACAAAAGCATTGTCTATGGAATTATCTTTAATTACATTTGAGGGTGGTAGAAACTATAAAAAGAAAGGTCCCATAGAAGAAATCTGCTATGGGAATGAAAAGTGTTAGAGCTATCACATTTTTGTAGGCCTGAGTGCACGGAGGATTAGGTGGTTAGGCTACCTTTCCCACAGTGAACGAGAGCTGTCACTGAAACCTAGTTCAACCACACTCATGTCACACTCTGTGTAATGGGTAACTTTTACACAACGTACAAAATAGTTAAGGAAAAGTAAAAAACAAGAATCAATTTGATTCTAGCAGAAAAAAAAGAAAGAAAATTAAACATGTTCATTAATTAGAACAAATATATACAGTAATGAAATAATAGGAATTACCGTCTTGGAAAAACCTGGCTGTACCTCTGCTGCTTGGGGCAGGGATGGTGTAGGAGTTGTGTCCACCATCTGCTGGAGATTTGCTGTGTCTTGGTATGTGTGGCTGGATTTATAATGCCATATTTATTTATATAGGGTTCATTTATTCATATAAGTCTTCAATACACATACAATAAAACTGACTGTCTGTATTTAACATGGATATCAATATTTAAAAAAGTTAGATGCACATCCTTTACAGGATGTTTTCAGTCAACACCAGCATGTTTTGCTGTTGTTGATGTCTTGGCAAGTTTACATTAAGTAGTTTGCCATTGCTTTCTGAACAAACGGCACCCATACCATTTCGTAAAAAACCATGCAATGTGGTCTATAACAACATTAATCATGTTAAACGTATTTGTTTCACACCTTCTTCCTCCTCCCCCTCCCCCTCCTCCTCCTCCTCTTCTTTTTCTTCTTCTTCTTCTTCTTCTTCTTCTTCTTCTTCTGTTTTTCATGCATATTAATAGATTTTTGTAACAAGCTCTTGTATTCATTTTATAAACCATGGTGCTTGCAGCCATTAATTGCATGGAAGGGAGTCAACACACACACACATTTATCATGCTGTCAGAGATCACAAGTTGTGGAGAAACATGATTGCCCACATCAGCCGGCAAGGCACTGGATGATGATAATGATCCATCATTTGCAAGCAGAACTTTTTAGCCGTTTCCCATTGTACCTGAGCAATATGGCTTTTTGCTGCTTTCTTCGGACACTGTCAGTCAGTTGTTGTGATAACATTTTACTTGCTGTCAATTGATGAAGTCTATCACTGGTATTACACCAACTTGCTGTATAATATCATTTCTTTTCCTGTCTCTTCTTGTTATGTTTACTATCATGTCCAGGTATTTAATCTCTGTTACATTATTTTTTCTTACTTTTCCGGTCAATATTCGCAGAGTGGGGAGAAGTATTAACATCGCTCTGTGTCATATATATTGTTAGTGGGCACAATGGTGTGATGGTTAGGACGTTATGCTTACAATGGCATAAGTGCATTCAAACAAGAGTTTGATGTCCACTCTTGTTGGTGCTACGTGTACGCAGGCATACAAAATTGAAGGTCTTACCACTTCACATCCCCAGAGCAGTTCTTTGCTATATGATTTTTTGGGGTGCTTTTGTTTTCTGCAATATTGTTGACTTATGTACAATGATCTTACCTGTTTTAATGCAACTGTGTTCAACTTCTGCACAGATTATTCCATCAGACAAAATTATGCTATCTAATCATGTGAAATTCCTTACTTGATTGAGTTGTTGAATTTCAATATAGATCTTTCCTTCTGAACTGATCACGCTATTATGATGATTTATGTTTTTTCCAATATTAATTGTCACATTATAAATTATGCAAGTGCTGTTTAAATGATGTACAGGTAGCTGTAGATTTACTTTTCAAATTGCAGTTCTGGCTGGAACATTAGAATCTGTCATCGAACACTGATGTCACAGCACCAAGAACATACTCATATGCATTCTGTCTCCCTCAGATTGTCAAAGAGTATGGATACTTATGTAGTTTCAGTGGCCAGTTAGTTGTGCTTCTGCTTCATTCTCAACCATGATGCTTCCTGCTATTGGCAAATTGGATAGTTTAGTTTAGTCGACGGATCAACATTACGGCACACGGGTGCAACCCATAAGTGCTCCGTTCTTCTCCTAACTCAAACCTGAGTCTGGAGAAACTCAGCTCAGTGCACGAACTCCGTAGCACCTGCGAGGATCCTGAAATACTTTGGGTAGATTTTTAACTCTAAATTTTGCCCGGGCAGCACCGTTAGGCTACTCTTTTCCGATTTCCAACTGCCAAGGGATTTTTTTACGTGCGCAACAATACACACGGGTGTCCGATCTCACTACCCAGAGTCCAAGGGGAATTTTTACTAGAAGTCCATGTGAAAAAATCCCGGTCCTCACCGGGGCTTGAACCCGGGACCTCCAGCACTCGAGGCGGACACCATACCTCGAGACCACGCAGCCCCCCCCCCCAAATTGGCAAATTGGATTCCTGATTCTATCAGTTGCAGCCTCATTTAATCATCAAGTTGTGTCTTCAGGGAGTCTCCGTGGTGTAGTGGTTATGACACCTGCCTCATGCTCCAAAGGTTGTGGGTTCAATTCTAGACTACAACATTCAGTTCACGAGTGCAATTTTCTCAGAGACTCCCAGGGGTCATTGCTGGAGCTACAGAGTTCGTGTTCTGTGCAGCGCTTTCAGCAGGTCACTCTGCAGAAAGAGACCGAGTCTCTATCTCTGGAATATTATCCAGGCATTTGTCAACCACTCAAGGCAGGACCATAAGTTACAAGTAACGTTACGTTACAAGTGTGATCTCATGTAATGATGTATCATTGTCTTGTAAATATATATATATATGCATCCATCATGTGCCATGCCGGTAAACGTGGGCAGTCATGTTCTGCCATCTCACTTGATCACCAGAGTCGTGGATCAGCTCAGTGTTTCTGTCTCGACCATGCCACAAGGCCAAGCCATCCAGGTACTTGCTTCTAGGTCTTCCTCTTGGTCTGTTCCCCTCGATCTTAACAGTTGTCACCAAGTTCTCCAAATCATTTCTTCTCATAACATGCCCAAAAAATTGTGATTGTCTATGTCTAATGTCTCTAATCAGTTTACGATCTTCATATATATATATATATATATATATATATATATATATATATATATATATATATATATATATATATATATATATATATATATATATATGCATATATATATATGAGATAATATGAGATAAAATCCAGTGCAATAAAGTCGACCCACTTGCCTTTCAACAACTCTTGTTGTGTTTGTAGCAAAATTTTATGTTAATTAATGTTGGCAGATGTGTAAATATGGTCTGTATAGTCTGTATAGTCAATGAACAATTGAGGAGATATAGCACATGTCATGTCATGGACTTCACACAGGTAATAAATTAATTGAGACAGAGTGGGCTTTGGTCTGAGACATCAGTAGGTAAGAAATGTACGTGGTTTATGGTGTCACCAATAAATTTACAGGCAGCTGCATGGCGTACTATCTCGTAACACCAAGATCACAATATACAAAACACTGATCAGACCAGTTGTGCTGTATGGCTCTGAAACCTGGAGTACAACGAAAGGATATGAAGCTTTGCTACAAACCTTTGAGAACAAAGTTTTAAGACGCATCATTGGACCCATTAGGGATACACAAAGTGGAGAGTGGAAAAGAAGAAGTAACAAAGACATTTATGATCTGTTTAAGTCCCCACTAATCACTGGTATCATGAAGGCTAATAGACTACAATGGCTGGGGCATATAGAAAGAATGGAAGATAATAGGGAAACAAAACTCGCTTACACTCAGGAAATAAATGACCGTAGACCCCGAGGTAGACCAAGAAGACGGTGGAGAGATAATATACAGACAGACCTACAAGCACTTGGAATCAACGACTGGCAAGAGAAGGTCAACCAGAGAGACGAATGGAGATGGATTGTATCTGCAGCAAAGAACCTCAATGGATCGGAACGCTGAAGAAGAAGAAGAAGAAGAAGAGAGAAGAGAAGCTGCATGGCGTAGAGGCAGTAAACAAAATAAAGGTGTTTCATCATAGTCATTGTCCAACATATAAAAGTTGTGCAGTACAGAATAAGCTTTTGTGTTTCAGGAGTGCGTAAGGGAAGCAAAGAACTGTAACACTACAACCTATCATGAATGTTGTAAGAGGCTACTAAGGAGGGTTGGCATGAGACTGGCTACCTCATCCCATAGACAACTTTAGCAGCAGGACGCAGACAAATTTGAACAAGTCTACAAGGGGCTTGGAGTGAGCTGGATTCAGACCTTGTTCTATTTGCAGATGAAAAGCAGCAGACGAAGAAGTGCAAAAGTGGATAAAATGATTATTAACTAATTCCGTGCTGATGGCTTGGCCAAATGTAACCTCTCATAGGGACAGAAGGGCGACATATTACCACACTAGGGTCATCATGTTATTTGTTTTGCAGTATCTTCCGCAATTTTAATGTTCAGTGAATGGAAATTTACATTACAATTCTAGTTTATTTGATTGTTCACCATGTTTCGTCAAAATCAACTTTTTGTTTGGCACTGAATCAGTTAAACTTCACAAACGTTGGTTAACACTTTCTGTAAAATATCAGCTGGCGTTATAACATTTTGTCAAAACTCTGAATACAATATTAGACATCTGAACAAACAAATAATGGTATAAGTTTTGGGAGCTTAATCAATATATTTACAGAAATAAGTAATTTTTTAAAAGTAAATTAGTAAAAGTATAGAATCATTTGTAAGATAATTATGTAATAATCTCAGTGTAGCAAGCTCATATACATGGGGCAATTAAAACATCTTGATTCATTGATAAATAAGATGGTAGTGAAAGTATTACCAGTGGTTTGGTCACAGTTGATGGTGCTTTAGTATGCAGCAGCCCAGCTGGCAAATCACTCTATGTAAAAATAAATTGAACACCTGATTTGATGATATGACACATGAAATAAAATTACTTAAGCTTAATTCAAAGCCTAATAAATTAACTTTAAAACATTAATGTTCTATAGACGAATGCTGAGATGTGGTTCTATAAAAGAATGCTGAAATGTGGTTCTATAGAAGAATGCTGAAATGTGGTTCTATAGAAGAATGCTGAAATATGGTTCTACAGAAAAATACTGAGATGTGGTTCTATTGAAAAATGTTGAGATTTGGCTCTATAAAAAATGCTAATATGTGGTTCTATAGAAAAATGGTCTAAGTAGCATTCCAAATGGTTACAAAAACCAAACTTGACACATGAACATTAATTTGTACACAAATAATGTGCTGTGAATAGCTAGTACAAATTATGTATACATGTGAAACACCCATATAGAAAGAAACTTACTGAATAACTAACTGTAGCTATATGTAGTTGTGATGCTTGTTTCTGAAGAGTCTGCCGTAAGTAGCTCTCCTCCTTCAAAGCGTACATACTGAAACCATTTCATAAACAGACAGATGTAATTAGTATTAAAATATCTTTACAGAGCTGCCTCTTTTAAGTAAGTTTTATGTGGTCTTCTGTATTCATTATAATTCTTCAATGTAGCTCTTTGTGGCAGATGATACCAGGGCATATTTGTGAGGTGCTAAACCATTTAATTTATTGTTTTTTAATGTAGTGTATGACTGGTTTCAGATCTAAAAGTCATTTAATTTTCTCTTTTCTAATTCATGGTTACGCCCACATCTCTTCTAAGGCATCCCATCTCTGTTGTTATGATAGTGTGCTTATTAGTTGCAGTAAGTATTCATGTTTGACATTAATAGCACAATGTCAGCCAAAACATAGTTTTTATGAGATTTGCTTTAGTACTCATAGGTATCTTTCTAGGCAACAGAAGTGGTGCTAGTTGTCCCAGTACCTGATCTGCCTTTGCACGTGTGTTGTTTTTCTATCCATTCACCCATCTGAAGTGACAATTGACCCTTGATATTTACATTTGCTGGTTAGTGTTATTATTTAAACTAACAGATAATTACCACATAGCACACATCAACCCTTACCTTCTCCCCCGATGTGTCTCCACCTTGCCGTGGTGGGGGAGCTTGCGTGTCCCATCGACCCCATGTGCTTGCCGATGGGTGAAAACTACATATCGGACGGCTCGTGAGATAGGGACCAGACTAAGAGAGACACAACCTGCTGCTCTGCAGGTAAGACTGAGAATAGCAGTCAAAATCAGGCAAACGATCCCTAAATCTCAGTCCGGGCATAACCTCTAAGGTTCCCATCCGAGGTGTATGGCTGAACGTCTCTAAGCCATAAACTCTCGGAAGTGAGAGCCTGGCCGACACAAACCTACATCAAAATTGTGATGATGTGCTGACAACGCTACATGCTCAGCGCAGATTCGTTCGATGGCTCTTAGCTGGGGGATATGAGGTATCCCCGGATGAAAGGGCCTGACCGTTACTCGCCCACAGACGCACGGAGGTAAGGTGCTGAGCCGGCAGCACATGTAGCCTACCTCGTGAGTGAGTAAAAAAGGTGGAAAAACACCTCGGTCGCACGTCTCGCAGACGTCCGATAGTCTGTAACCACACTCATGGAGTGAGTGTAGTCAAAGGTGGAAAATTGTCTCGTTGACACGAAATGGAACGCCTGTCTTGCGAATCCATTACATGGCAGCCCGAAGCGAAAGCTTGCTGTGTGGAAGCCGAAACAAGAGTCTCGAAACCCGAGGAAGGCTAACCTCATTAAAAAATGCCCGCGGGAAGCCGGAAGTGTCGTCCTACGGGTGGCAAACTAAAAATTGACACTACGCATTTACGTCCGAGTGAAATGTCTCGTCCGAATGTCTCTCATGCTAGGAACAGCTCTGACTACCTAGTTTCCGAATGCCGCTCTTGTTCGGAACAGCTCTGTCTAGGTAGTTTTCCGAATGTCTGTCGTGCCTGGAACAGCTCTGACGGGCGCAACGACAAGCACATGTCCAAAAACTCGCTGAGTGGATGCTGTCTGCAAACCTGTCTGGTTTGTGCGGGAATGGCCCGGGGCAAACGAAATGACCAATATATTGAAGTGAGGATTTAAAGCAGCCATGAGCAGGACGTGACGATTCCCTCGGCTAGCCCAAAACCAGGGCGTTATGTGTCGGCCCTGCAACTATGGAAGCAACCTTGGATGGCGGAAAATGCTATGGACTGTCCCTGCCTTCCTTTGAGGGATGACCGTTGTCTTCGACCGTTCTAACTTGGTCAGCATGGATGTAGACGGCACCACAAAAGTGAGAGTCTCCCAGGAATGCTACCTGGTCAAAAAAGCACGCTAAAGTCGATGTGTTGGCCTACGGGTTTCGGCCCAAGGGCGCATAACAGACACACCGCAATCACATCTGAAAAAACACTCCGGATGAACGAAAAGAAGAAGAAGAACCCTTACCTTTGTTGTAAAATGGCAAATTTCTTCTCCCAGCTTTTGTGGCATTTTCCCAGTTCTTCTTGCAGCCTTGACATTGGAGAGAAAAAGACCTATCTAGTTTTAAGTTGAGCTATGATCAGAGTAACAGGATATATTTACATTGGTGGCTTGAAAGGAAAATGTTAAGAATACTTGGATATAAAATAATGATTATATGTGGTAGCATCATGCAAGAAAACACTACTATCATTACCATCTCATAAAATACGTCTGGACAAAAACTGATATTTATCTGGAGAAATATGTCTGAAAAAAAAAACATTAATATCATCTTGGACAAATGTGAATAGTTATTTTAGCTCAATACATCTCAAGAGCAGTAACAAGTGATAAATTTATAAAAAATTTAACAAAATTTGTCAACCAAAAATTACAACCAAAGAATGTCCAAACCATTCCATAATTAATAACAATGGGGACCAAAAAATACAACCAAAGAATGGAAATTTTAAAAAAATCATGAATTAAATACCTTGATTCCATAATTAATAACAATGGGGACCAAAAAAGTCAGAAGTAGACTGTGTCATAGCAATTTAAAAAATTAAGAAATTTGACCTGAGGCAGTTTCCTGCAATAGGCTTACCTCACTGTGACAAGTGATGAGCCCAGGTGTCAAACCCGCGACCGACCATGCTTATGACATTACTATCATTGTTCGCTTCCAACTTGGCTATTGCACCCGTCAGTCATATCAATGCAGAGGTTAAAGAGTATTAAGAGCTTGTGACACAACACCAGCAAATAAAGTAACAATTTGGAGAACACGCATCTTTTTGATGGCAACATACAGATGTGAATAATGGACCATTTTACAATCACTAAAGAAGAAAACTGGCACTTTGAACTCAAATACTACAGAAAAATTCTTAGAATACTGTGGGTGAAGAAGAAGAAAAATACTAACATCCTGCAAGAAGGAAATAAAAAGAAAACTGGCAAGTCTGAAATTCAAAGAAAACTGGCAAGTCTGAAGATCAAAGAAAACTGACAAGTCTGAAATTCATTACAAAAGAAAAACTGGCAAGTCTGAAATTCAAAGAAAACTGGCAAGTCTGAAATTCATTACAAAAGAAAAACTGGCAAGTCTGAAATTCAAAGAAAACTGGCAAGTCTGAAGATCAAAGAAAACTGGCAAGTCTGAAATTCATTACAAAAGAAAAACTGGCAAGTCTGAAGATCAAAGAAAACTGGCAAGTCTGAAAATCAAAGAAAACTGGCAAGTTTGAAAATCAAAGCAAACTGGCCCATAACAGTATCGTGATTTTGAAACTGAAATACTTTGGCGTATGAAACATCACACTGGCTTGGAAAGAAGATGGAATGGAAGGCACAGATCCTGAAAGAGGAGACAGTAGTAGATCAACACGAAGATGGACACAGGAGATTATAAAGACACCTTGGGCATGAGAATGCATGCGGCAAGGGAACTGTCATTAGATCAAGAGTCTTTACTGTAGGCCATGATGAAAGCAATGTTCTGCAATGGACCTGCTACATGAACATGAACACAATCACTGGATTTCAGTATCTCACTTCCGTTACCACGATCACTGCATTTCAGTATCTCACTTCCATTACCTTTTAATTTCAGCTTTTAACTTTTCATCTGAACCTGTTGATGATCTTGATGCCATGGAAACTTTGGTCAGTGAAATGGATCTCTCCTTCTCCTGAAGTGATCACATATAAGAAAACAGATGCTTATATTTATGATTAATAAAACATGATTAAACAAGTAGCAGAAATTAAAATGGGAAATAAAGGGGGCAGTTACGAACAGATAAAGCTAGAAGTACAACCGGGGTGTGTCTTGTCACTGGCAATCTATATATATATAACAAAGTAATAATGAGAGAGATCAAAGAGATAGCAGGAATACTAGTTGGAGGTTATAATATAAACAATATACGCTATGCAGATGACACAGTATTGGTGGCGGATAAAGCAACAGACCTACAATAATTGTTGGACACTGTAGTAACAGAAAATGCAAAGAAAGGACTCTCCTTTGAATATCAAGAAACAGTAACAATGGTGATGTCGAAGAAAATGGTGACATCAAAATGTGACATAGAAAAAGAAGGGAAAATTCTTAACCAAGTGGACAATTTTAAATAACTAGGGGCATTTATAACATCAGATGGAATATATACAACAGAGATTAAGAGCAGAATAGGGCAAGCAAAAGTCGCATGTCAGAAAATGAAGAGTATCTTATGCAATAAGTCACTATCACTGAATATAAGAAAGAGAGTGCTGAAATGCTATGTAGAACCAGTTTTGCTGTATAGCAGTGAATCTTGGAATGTAAATGAACAAATTAAGAAGAAATTAGAGATGTGGTTCCTGAGACGAATGTTGCAAATTCCTTGGACTGCCAGAGTAACTAACGATGACTGCCTGAAACAGGCTAATGAAACTAGAACACTATATACAACAATAAGAAAGAGGCAAACAGCTTTCTTGGATCATGTGATGAGAAGAGAGGCATAGGAGAACATCGTGACAACTGGAAAGTTCGAGGAGAAGAGAGGCAGAGGCAGACCAAGAGAAATGATGCTGGATGGATTGAGACGGTGGCAAGGAAGAATATCATCAGCAGAGTTGATGCAGAACACAAAAGACCGAGAGCCATGAACGCCTACACCAGCTGGCAGGGCACTTGATGATGATGATGATTAAATTACAGATCAACTTTATTATTGACATAATTAGGAACAAAATTAATTTCTATGTTTAAAGAGTGTTTTTGTGTGCATAGAAAAACATCTAAAATATAATTTAATCTAAATTTTAAAAGAAGGTAAAAGGCAGTTAAAAGAGCAGATACTGGTGCTGGATAGTGTAGAGTTA
The DNA here is from genome assembly GCA_963921405.1 of Cepaea hortensis. Classification (NCBI taxonomy): domain Eukaryota; kingdom Metazoa; phylum Mollusca; class Gastropoda; order Stylommatophora; family Helicidae; genus Cepaea; species Cepaea hortensis. The sequence goes on from OY992877.1 coordinate 203,047,194, forward strand.
GGACTTAAAATATTCTAGATCCCAACATATGAGGTGGGATGTCCATTCTGAAAATGGTCTGGCACCCATTTTTGTGACGCTGGCTCAAACCAGAGCCTTACTGGTAAGAACATTACAATCCTGCCTCTGCTGGGGATTGAACCCAGACCACTGTCTTGGAAGACAAGCACACTAACCACTATGCCATCAAAGCATTTTACATTTCTGAAATTACAAAACAATAATTTACATAAACATCTATGTTCACAGCCATGTTGTGAGATGGGTATAATTATAATATGCACTTGTACATTGAGGACACCATAAAATTAGATCAAATAATAGAAACACAACCTAAAATGTAGAAGACAATCACAAATTATTATCTGCATATGGGAGCCATGGTTGAGAGGATACAATGTTGGCACAGAAGATACTGGGTTTCATCCCAGCAAGGGCTAGGAATTTTTTCAAGAACCACTGGCAAATAATGATATCACACATTCCCATGATCTTTGGGTAGTAAAATCAAATACCCAATGTTCATAGATATGGGTGAAAAACAGGAGGTTCAGTCCCACTACAGTTGGACATTGCAAAGAGCAGGCTGTAAGGTAGCTGTCCTGGCAAAATTGGGAGGGAAGAAAACCTACACACGGGTAGATAGAACCAATTACTTTGGAATCTGCCTAGAGGAAGTAAGGTTTACACACATGCATGCAGAAGTCAAGCATACTGAACTCTGACATTCATAACTAATTGTGGCACACTTTCCTTGAAAGGGGAATGAAAAAGATTACCCACAAACCTCAGCAAGCTGCTTCTCTAACTCAGTGATCCGATTTTCCATGACCTTTAATTTATTCTGGTCTTCCCTTGCAGTCTTCTGAGCTTCTTTTTTCATCTTCCTCTCTACCTGATCCAAACAGAGATGATTAAATAAAATTACAATCTGTTGCAGATTTTACTGAAAGAAGTAAATGGATGTTTACACATGTGGGATGTGGCAGTTATCTGGTGTGGTACTTAATTTTATTAAGAGTTAATTATTATTAACTCTTAAACTCTTAAACTATGGGTAGTATTTGGGACTGATATTTCTACACATACATGTTAAGAGGTCTGTATTCTTTACCAGTAAATTGTACCAAGTGTATTGTTTCGTCTTTTTTCTAGTTATAATTTAATATATTCTCTTCATAACCATGTGTAATATACAATCAATGAAGACTAAAAACAATGATGCTAAAATATGTAACAGTCTATAAGCACTTAAAGAGGCAGAACAATTGGCCACCAAATATGGCAAATCCCCTTGTTCTATGAGTCACAGTTGAACCTTCTTTTCATTTGCATAGAATTAGACTATATCTGTGATTTTCCTTCTTGACTAATTTACCCTGTGTTGTGCTTAGTACCATAGAGTTTGTCATCCATCTGAGGACATGTCATCAAGTCATAGAATATTCCTTTCTAAAATGTATTTATAGTTGATATTAAAATGTACCACAATTTTGGTCACAAACATCTGCTCTAGCAGACTACCTAAACAAGTATTGTCCTTCCCCTGACCCCAACAACTAATTTACGAACCACAGAGAAATAGTCTATTAGAATGCAGAGTAGGCCTACAGATATCTCATTTGGCTCTGAGAAAGACATGGCTTTCACTTAATCCCTTTGTTTAAACAAAAATAAAACAAGTCATGAAGCAGGAGCCTGCAGGGGTCTGTAATGTGATAGGGCCATCATACTTTGTAGGTCTGAATGTACAAAGGAATAGGTGGCCAGTATTTTCTTTTGTTAATGGACGATGAACGCAGGCATCAAACTCTCGTCTGACCCTGCTCATGACATTATCATTATCAGCACTGCCCTCTATCAACTATACAAATGTATATTAAAAAGCCAATTAATTATTTTCTGACACAATATCATAATTCATGTTCACTTAAAATTAGAAAACTTAGTTACAAAAGAATGTTTAAAGCAGGTGTGATTCTGGCATAACTAAAAACAGGCAAAGAAATTAGAGAAAAGTACAATGATACTGTACATAACAGATATAATGCTGTAGAGATAATACAGACTATTGATGAACAGTGGGATATGTAAACTGTCTGCCTACTGCTTACAGTGCCTTGCGGTGTAGGACAGGTGGTTCTTGAGCAGGCTGTTTGTCTAGTGCAGTCTAGTTGTTGCTTGTTTTATTGTTGCTAGTTTTATTGTTGCCAGCTTTACTGTTGCTAGTTTTATTGTTGCTAACTTTATTATTGCTAGTTTTATTGTTGCTAGCTTAATTGTTGCTGGTTTTATTGTTGCTAGTTTTACTATTGCTAGTTTAATTGTTGCTAGTGTTATAGTTGCTTGTTTTATTGTTGCTAGTTTTATTGTTGCTTGTTTTATTGTTGCTAGTTTTATGTTTGCTAGTTTTATTGTTGCTAGTTTTATTGGTTCTTGTTTTATTGTTGCTAGTTTTATTGTTGCTAGTTTTATTGGTTCTTGTTTTGTTGTTGCTAGTTTTATTGTTGCTAGTTTTATTGGTTCTTGTTTTATTGTTGCTAGTTTTATTTGTTCTTGTTTTATTGTTGCTAGTTTTATTGGTTCTTGTTTTATTGTAGCTAGTTTTATTGTTGCTAGTTGTATTGGTTCTTGTTTTATTGTTGCTAGTTTTATTGCTAGCTAGCCTACGGGACACCCTTGGGCAAGGTGGAGTACCCGTTTAGCCCCCCGATCAGGGTTACGTGAAGCCATGGGTGCAGGTGGTGGATGAAGATGGAGAGCAGCCGACAGATAGTTGTAGGTTATGGTCTACACCTTCACGACGGTAGGCAGAGGATCTCTTTTTTTGAGGAGACAATGGCTACGGTCACTGACCAGTATGGTCACTGCTGGGAAGGAAAGCAATGGCAAACTACCTTCTTTACACATGCCAAGAAAATCATGTTGTGTTCACTTATCGATAATCAGAGAAACGGCGTAAATGGGTGCTCCATAGGAGCAGCCTCGCCCGGTAGGGATAGTCATGCGCACCAGGTGACTCCAGACCGTCAACAGGCTACTAGGTGCAAAAGATTAATATCATTGAAAGTAGGAACTTGGAATGTTAGAACAATGAATGCAGATGGAAAGTTGGAGGACATCAAAAAAGAAATGGAGAGAGAGAAGATTAACATATTAGGAATATCGGAAACGAGATGGAGAGGAGCAGGGATAAGGACAGGAGAGGAATGTAAGATTATTTACTCGGGGGGAGAAGAACAGCAAAGAGGTGTAGCCATTATATTAGATAAGCAAACATCAAATTCTGTCAAAGGATATTGGGCTGTGTCAGACAGAGTTCTATTAGTAAAATTAAACGGAAGACCTTTTAAAATAAATGTAATTCAAGTATATGCCCCAACAAGTGAAAGCAGTGAAGAAAGTATAGAGGAATTTTATAATGACATGGAGTCTGCTTTGAAGAACTGTAAAAAATCAGAAATAAATATCATAATGGGTGATTTCAACGCAAAAATAGGAAAGCAAAGCGATGGATACAGTGTAGGCAACCATGGTTTGGGAGAGAGAAATGAAAGAGGTTACAGACTTGTAGAATGGGCAAAAGAACAAGAATTGGTTGTAGGAAACACCTGGTTTAAACAACATCCTAGAAGATTATGGACATGGAGGAGTCCAGACAGCAGGATTAAAAACCAGATACATTACATCCTGATAAGCAAAAGGTTTCGAAATGCATTAACAGTTGTAAAAACAGTTCCAAATGCAGACTGTTACAGTGATCACAGATTAATTACTGGCACATTGAGGGTAAAGTTAAAGAAAGTCAAGTATACAGCAGGAAACCCTAAATATGACTTGTGCAAATTGAAAACTGACAAAGAAATACAAGATAATTTTAACATAGAAGTAAAGAACAAATTTGATTTATTGTCTGATCTAGAGATCCTATTTCAAGATGTAGATGATCAATGGGAAATGCTGAAGAATTCAATCAGTTGTGCAGCAGAAAAAACTATTCCAAAAGTAAAGAAAGTTGGCCGTAAGACATGGATGACTGAAGAAATTTTACAACTAATGGAAACAAGAAGACAGAACAAAAATAATCCTGCCAAATATGAAGAAATTCACAGAAAAGTCAGAACCTTATGTAAGGAGGCTAAAGAAATATGGCTTGAGAAAAATTGCAGAGAAATTGAAAAACAACACAACAGTAAAAATGCAAAACTAATGCACAAAAGAATTCAGGAGATTACTAATCAAAGAACACGTACATCAGCAGGCTGCCTAAAGACAAAAGATGGAAGAGTCATAATAGAAAAAGATCAGATATTACATGAATGGTCAGATTACGTGAAAAACCTGTATGACGATAGCAGAGACGAACAATATATTGTTCAAAATAACAATGAAGGGCCAGCAATTTTGAAAATGGAGGTTCAGAATGCTCTTAATCATATGAAATCTGGCAAAACCCCCGGTCCAGACAGCGTCACAACAGAAATGATTAATGCTTTAGAAGAATATGGAATAGATAAAGTTACCAGTCTGCTTAATACAATATATGATACTGGAAACATACCTCATGAGTTATGTAATTCTGTATTTATTGCAATCCCAAAGAAATCAGGAGCCTTGGAATGTGATCAACATCGAACAATTAGTATAATGAGTCACATCACGAAGATTTTGCTAAGAATTATCATGCAAAGAGTTAGGAGGAAAATACAACCTGAAATAGGAGAAGAACAATGTGGGTTTGTAGTAGGCAAGGGTACAGTAAATGCTGTGTATATACTGAGAACCGTAATCGAACGTTCTATAGAAGTAAACAAAGATCTACACCTTTGCTTCATTGACTACACAAAGGCTTTTGATAAAGTGAGACATGTCAACATGATAAGGATGCTTGAAGAACTACAAATTGATGGGAAAGACCTTAGACTTGTAAAAAACATATATTGGAAACAACAAGCTGCCATAAGAGTTGATAATGAAGTAAGCCAATATCAGCCTATTAAGAGAGGTGTGAGACAGGGATGTGTAATGTCTCCAGATCTGTTTTCCCTGTACAGTGAAAATATTTTCAGAAATATTGAAAATATGGAAGGAATCAACATTGGGGGACGATGCATCAATAACATTAGATATGCAGATGATACAGTCTTGATTGCAGACAATGAACAGGACCTGCAACATTTAGTAGATGCGGTTGTTACACACAGTGAACAACAAGGGTTAGAATTAAATTGTAAAAAGACACAGATTATGGTCGTCACTAAGAAGAACGAAATACCACAGTGTAATATACAAGTAAATGGGAATATTCTTCAACAAGTGAATAGGTACAATTACCTCGGAACAGTAATAACATCTGATGGGAGATGCCTTGAAGAGATTAGAACAAGAATCGCCATGGCAAAAGTAGCCTTTAGCAAGATGAAAAACATACTGACCAATAAAAAGATGTCAATTGAAACGAGAAAAAGAGTGTTGAGATGCTACATAGAACCTGTACTTTTATATGGATGTGAAGCTTGGACAATGAGCAGCCAGGCTGAAAAACATCTGATGGCTGTAGAAATGTGGTTTCTGAGGAAAATGCAAAGAATACCATGGACAGCCAGAAAGACCAATGAACAAGTCCTTCAAGAAACAAATGAAGATCGTAAACTGATCAGAGACATTAGACGTAGACAGTCACAATTTTTTGGGCATGTTATGAGAAGAAATGATTTGGAGAACTTGGTGACAACTGGTAAGATCGAGGGGAACAGACCAAGGGGAAGACCTAGAAACAAGTATCTGGATGGCTTGGCCTTGTGGCATGGTCGAGACAAAAACACGGAACTGATCCACGACTCTGTTGATCGAGTGAGATGGCAGAACATGACCGCCCACGCTTACCGGCATGGCACATGATGGATGGATGGAGTTTTATTGGTTCTTGTTTTATTGTTGCTAGTTTTACTGGTTCTTGTTTTATTGTTGCTAGTTTTATTTTTGCTAGTTTTATTGTTGCTAGTTTTATTGCTGCTAACTTTATTGTTGCTGCTGTGTTTGCTTTCACAAAGCGGCTCCCAGTGCTGGTTTCATTTTTGCTAGTTTCATTGTTGCTAGTTTTATTGTTGCTAGTTTAATTGCTGCTAGTTTAATTGCTGCTAGTTTAATTGTTGCTAGTGTTATTGTTGCTAGTTTTATTGTTGCTTGTTTTATTGTTGCTTGTTTTATTGTTGCTTGTTTTATTGTTGCTAGTTTTATGTTTGCTAGTTTTATTGTTGCTAGTTTTATTGGTTCTTGTTATATTGTTGCTAGTTTTATTGTTGCTAGTTTAATTGCTGCTAGTTTTATTGTTGCTAGTTTTACTGTTGCTAGTTTAATTGTTGCTAGTGTTATTGTTGCTAGTGTTATAGTTGCTTGTTTTATTGTTGCTAGTTTTATTGTTGCTAGTTTTATTGTTGCTAGTTTTATGTTTGCTAGTTTTATTGTTGCTAGTTTTATTGTTGCTAGTTTTATTGGTTCTTGTTTTATTGTTGCGAGTTTTATTGGTTCTTGTTTTATTGTTTCTAGTTTTATTGTTGCTAGTTGTATTGGTTCTTGTTTTATTGTTGCTAGTTCTATTGGTTCTTGTTTTATTGTTGCTAGTTTTATTGGTTCTTGTTTTATTGTTGCTAGTTTTATTGTTGCTAGTTTTATTGCTGCTAGCTTTATTGTTGCTGCTGTGTTTGCATTCACAAAGCGGCTCCCAGTGCTTATTTTCTCTTCTAGTATAAGTTCTTGCCTGTTTTACTGGCTCCAGAGACCTGCACAATGAGTTGTTAGTAGTTGAAGATAATTATAGTTGGGTTTCCCTGGCAACTGAAAGTATAGGACATGTGATTAAGGTGTAAAGGTGTATAGGAGGATCAACTTCACTGCACAGGATTTTATCCCATATGGCTCTGTCTCTTTTTACAAGGCGGACTGCGAAAACGTCACAGAAAGCCGAAACACTGTAGCTAAAGTGACGATGTCCAGGAGTCTCAGAGAAAAGGACATTTGATGAAAAGCAGGAGCCTGCCATGGGTTTGTGATGTGTTATGATCATCACATTCTGTAGGCCTGGGTGAAGGGAGGGATAGGTGGTCAGTCTTTTCCTCATGTAGAGGATGATTAATGCAGGCATCAAGCCCTCACCCAATCAAGCCTGTGACACTACCAGTGTAATCCCCTAGTGACTACTCTAACGTGCCCGGTAAAGAAATCTTTCAATCAATCAATCATGTGCCATGCCGGAAAGCGTGGGCGGTCATGACTCGCCATTTCACTCGATCACCAGTGTCGTGGATCAGCTCAGTGTTCCTGTCTCGTCCATGCCATGTGGCCAAGCCATCCAGGTATTTTCCTCTCGGTCTTCCTCTTGGTCTGTTCCCCTCGATCTTGCCAGTTGTCACTAAGTTCTCCAATCCATTTCTTCTCATAACATGTCCAAATATTTTTGACTGTCTACGTCTAATATCTCTAATCAGTTTACGATGTTCATTTGTCTCCTGTAGTACTTGGTCATTGGTTTTTCTGTCTGTCCATGGTATTCTTTGCATTTTCCTCAGAAACCACATTTCTGCAGCCATCAGATGCTTTTCAGCTTGACTGCTCATTGTCCAAGTTTCACATCCATACAAAAGAACAGGCTCTATGTATCCCCTCAACACTCTTTTTCTCGTTTCAATTGACATCTTCTTATTGGTCAGAATGTTTTTCATCTTGCTAAAGGCTACTTTCGCCATGGCGATTCTTGTTCTAATCTCTTCAAGGCATCTCCCATCAGATGTTATAACTGTTCCAAGATAATTGTACCGATTCACTTGTTGAAGAATATTTCCATTTACTTGTATATTACATTGTGGCACTTCTTCCTTCCTACTGACGACCATAACCTGAGTCTTTTTACAATTTAATTCTAACCCCAGTTGCTCACTGTGTACAACAACCGCATCTACTAATTGTTGCAGGTCCTGCTCATTGTCTGCAATTAATACTGTATCATCTGCATATCTAATGTTATTGATGTTTTGTCCTCCAATGCTGATTCCCTTTATATCCTCTACATTTCTGAAAATATTTTCACTGTATAGGGAAAAAAGACCTGGAGACATCACATCTTTAGCTGCTGCAAAATCTAACCAACTATGAACAAATGTAACAAATAATTATGAAAATAGCAAAGTGCCACGTACTTCCTCTCTGGCCTGCTGGATTTGTTCATCCACTGAACGCTGCAACTCGTCAGTTTTGTGTCCTAACTGAGAAAAATAACATGTAACAGAAGTCGGGAAAACTATATAACCAACCAGAGGTGACAACACTTTTACTTATAACTGCTATAATAATAACAATTATTTGTTCTGAAGCAGTTTCTGCTACGATTCTGTGATGTGATTGGACGATCACATATTGTAGGCTTCAATGCATGGAGGAGTAGCTGGGCAGGCTTTCCATCACTTAGCGAGACAAGGAGCACAGATATCAAACCCTTGGCTTGACCGTGCTCATGACAATATCAGTATAACTCCCTATTAACTTCGCTAATGCATCTGCTGCTATCTTTAAGAAACATATCAAAGTAACTACAACTCATATCAATTTTACTTACAATGGCCTAAAGAAACCATATTTCATTATAATAATACTCACAATCACCATCACTACAACTCATAACAATTGTACCTACAATGACCACAAGTCTATTAAAGAAACCAGAAACCAGAACGCATGACAGTTATACCTACCATTGCAAAGAGGATGCCAATCAAACCATGGATTAGGACAATTATACATACAATTATCACAAATCAGCCAAGCTTACCTGAAACAGGTATGTGTTGATCTTGCGGTAAAATAAACACAGAGAAATGTACATACGTTACACATTCTTAGACCAGGTGAAAAGAAATTACTGTGTGGGGATAATTTAAAAAAAATAATATTAAGAAAATATGTAATAAATAAGTGAAACTTCAGTGACCCACACATCTTCAACACCCTTATGATCGGGAGAATTGATGCGACTGGAAATGACTGTGTTGTCCTTAGGACAGAGACTTCAAGTTTGTTAGGTATAGTTTTAGTTATTTATTACAAATTTCCTTAATTTTATTATTATTATTTTATGATGTCCACACTGTGATTTTGTTTTACCTGGCCTGAGACTGTTACAAGGTATGTACATTTGTCTCTGTTTTCCCCACAGGATCAACACATACTTGTTTCATTTCACACTGTCACATCCTGCCTTAACTGTAATATTTTTTATCAAGCATACTTGAACTTAAGGTAATTATATCTACAACTGCTAAAAGCTAATATATTGCAACACAATATTTTGAAACAGACACTGACAGCAAGATATTTTTACTGTGACACTTATCATTTTGAATAACGAAAACACACACAATAGATTACATGATCTATTGCCTGCCATATTTCACTGCATCTCGTCAAATACATACTGCAGAAATTACACAACATAAACTAAAGCAATAAGATAAATCCTTTAAACTGAAATGTACAACACACAAATTCACACAGTAATTTGAATTGTCTACCGCAGTAATTTTAAACTGACTATAATGTCTTTTTGTTTCCACAAATTTAGCTTTTGTAAATGAGTGTGTTCGCATTTTTACAGGTCACTGGACTTTAATGTTGAATTCTTATTAAAAAAGCAATGGCAAACTTTTGAACATAAAATTGCTTGACGAGATGTAGCAAAAAATGCCAGGCAATAAATCATGCAATCTATTGTCTGTGTCTTCATTATTAAAATTTACTATGGGGAAAAGTTGCTTTGAATTTACCATTTTACTTGCTGCTTCTTTCTCCCTTGAAGACGTCTCAGCCTTTCCATGGTGTTCACTCTTCATCTGTGATATCAGCCATTTTACAGAAATTATTCAAACGATAAATTTGACTATAATTGAATGTTATAATTTATATTGTAATAAATACTGTGGATATCAGTTGTATTTAACAATGACATCATCATGTAGAGGTGTTTTGCAGAATGTTGCTCTCATCACAGCTCACTGGAAAGACTTTCAATTTTTCACTGGTTCCCATGAATCATGCATGTCCATTCCCAGGGTGTCTTTATTGTCCTATGAAAACCTTATATTTCATGGCCTAGAATATGTGAAGGCCTAACATTTCACACTTGCATGGCAATGTCTGCTATGGGTCTAACTTTCCCAATGACCTATTAAAATCCATATTTTTAACTCCACCAAAAGAAACAGGTGCTCTGGAATGTGAAGATCAGTGCACAATAAGTCTCATGTGACATTTGACAAAGCTGTTACTTAGAATAATTATAAGAAGGGTAAGACATGATTAAATCAGAAATTAAATTATTAATGTGGATTTGTAGAGGGAAAGATTACAAACAATGCAATATACATTTTCCAGACATTATTAGAAAGAGTTATAGAAGTTAAAAAAAGCTCTGCACATATGTTTCATGGACCACACAAAAGTGGCTGACAATGTGGAACATGGGGAAATAATCAAACTACCGGAATAAATAAATATTGATGGCAAAGATAAGCAAATAATAAAGAACATATATTCACAGCAAACAGTAGCTATAAATAAGAATCAACAACAATTCAGGGACATTTCAGAATGAGTAAAGAAGGGTGCCAGACAAAAATGTGTACTGTCTCCTGATTTGTTTTAATTCTACAGTAAGCATATAATGAGATCTTCATGAAATATGCCAGTCGATTACAGTTGGTGGTCATAATATAAATAACTTACATTGTACTGATGATACCGTCTTGATAGCAACAAGTCAGAAGAACAATAGAAATGATAGTTACTGTAGGTATAAGGAAGTGCCTAAGTGTAGAATTTAAGTAAATGGTGTCAATTTGAAACAAGTACAAACAATTCAAGTATCTAGGCATACGGATAATATCAGATGAAATAAATGTATCACATAGATAACGAACAGAATAGGACAAGCAAAAATGCATTGTATAAAATGAAGAACTCCTTCTTCTTCTTCTTCTTCTTCTTCTTCTTCTTCTTCTTCTTCTGCGTTCATCCAGAGTGTATTTTCAGATGTAATTGTGTTTATTTGCACCCTTAGGCCAAAACATCTGACTTCTGTGGGTGTTTGCTAATTGGGTGAACATCTTATTCAATAAATCCTTGTCATTGAAGGTTAGAATAGTAATTCTTGCATGCTCCATAGAAGCAATTTTAAAATATGGCTGTAAATCCTGGACAAGTAGTAAACATGTAAAATAATCCCTTAGGCCTTAAAGATTAGATTTTATGGAAGAATGCTGAAGCAGCCAAAATGGGCAGCCAATATGAGTAATCTAAATTTTTTTGAGAAAGGCTAAGGCACAAGGGCAACTTATCACAAACATAAGAAATAAGCAGTCATCACAGTTGGCCACATTATGAAAGGAGAAAAACTGAAAATGTTGTGAAAGCTGAAAAGATTTGTCAAAACAAGAGCTAGAGGAAGACAGCAAGAGAAGAATCTTGACAGCATTTTGTTTTGGCAGGGGAAGTTGTCAGTTGACAAACTGAAACACACTGAGACTGCAAGATATGGAGAAGCATGATTTCCATTGACAGCTGGCAAGGTACTTGCTAATGGTGGTTTTGGTGTACACACACATTTGAATCCTAACCTTTGAAATTATCCTGGAAAGGAGACCAAAGGAAGGAGAACGAACCACTTACTCCACTATCTGAGTGCAAAGGAAGTGATTCATAGCAAACCACAACCAGGCATTTAACTACCACAGCTCCCAAATCAAACATGCAACTCATTTATTACTCTGTGTCAGTTCATTAAGTTGAAAACAATCATTAATGAAATACCTTCTCCACAATTTGTTTACTTAATAGAAGCTGCTCTGTCAGAGAATCAATTTCTTTGTCTGAAATATTAATAAAAATTAATTTATCAATATATATCAATAATAATAACGGCTTATGAAAAACACTTCACATGCACTAGAGAAGCAATGAATTCTAGCAAAGTGCAATGGCAGCATTTTGCAGTCTAAAATAACTGCTGATGCTGCACAAACTTCAAACCATCTATTTACATGCTCAACATAGAAAAAAAGGTATTTCTACTTCCTATAATGGTATTGCAAACCATGCAAAAACAACGGACCTGAAGTAAAGCTGTTATCATATTTTCTATGTTTTTAATGGTGTAGTGTACAAGTTTATGCCTCTTGAGGTTGACAATCAATCAATCATGTGCCATGCCGGAAAGCGCGGGCGGTCATGACTTTCCATTTCGCTCAATCACCAGCGTCGTGGATCAGCTCAGTGTTCCTGTCTCGTCCATGCCATGTGGCCAAGCCATCCAGGTATTTTCCTCTCGATCTGTTCCCTTCAATCTTGCCAGTTGTCACTAAGTTCTCCAATCCATTTCTTCTCATAACATGTCCAAAAATTTTTTACTGTCTACGTCTAATTTCTGTAATCAGTTTACGATTTTCATTTGTCTCCTGTAGTACTTGGTCATTGGTTTTTCTGTCTGTCCATGGTATTCTTTGCATTTTCCTCAGAAACTACATTTCTGCAGCCATCAGTTGTTTTTCAGCTTGACTGCACATTGTCCAAGTTTCACATCCATACAAAAGAACAGGCTCTATGTATCCCATCAACACTCTTTTTCTCGTTTCAATTGACATCTTTTTATTGGTCAGAATGTTTTTCATACTAAAGGCTACTTTCTTCGCCATGGCGATTCTTGTTCTAATCTCTTCAAGGCATCTCCCATCAGATGTTATGACTGTTCCGAGGTTGACAATAATCAATGATAATCATGTACACATTCTTCATCTCCTCTGATGTCTCATGTAGTTCAACTGTCTGCAGAAGTATGAGAGGGCTTGAAATGAAAGCATTAACAGTTTGATAGAAATTACAATAACTATACCATTGTCTTGTAACCTGTCAATACTGTTGTTAAGGATGTCAAGAGTGCTATGCATGTGACATCTTGGTGCAGATGAACATGGTGACGTCCTAAGGACAGTTTAAAGATGGCTGCTCCACTTTTGACATGCACAAAAGAGAAGCCGTGTTCTGTTATCCGTGTTTTGATAAGTGAAGGGGTAAAACCTATAGAAATTCATCGGCAAATGAAGATCCAGTATGGTGATGCATGCCTGACAGTCCAGCAAGTGTATGAGTGGAGTAGGAAGTTTCAAAATGGCATGACTTCTGTGACAGTCTGTTCATGACCAGGTCCAAGCACACGATTGCAGCCGTTGAAGCCTCGTATAGGAAAACCACCGACTGACTGTGAGTGACATTGCTGCACATCTTGACATCAGTCAAGGTTCAGTACACCACATCATCCATGATGACAGTACCCCAAAGTGTCTACAAGGTGAGTGCCACGGCAGCTCACTCCAGAAATAAAACAATGATGCACTGATGTTTGTCAAGAAATTTTGCAGTGATTTGAAGCAGAAGGTAATGGTTTCCTTTCAAGAATTGTTACTGGAGATTCTTCTTCTTATTCTTCTTTCGTTCGCTTGAAATATGTCTATAACTGCAATGTTGTCTCTTGTACGAATGTAAGTCTTTTTTAGTTCACTCAGCGGTCCATAGAGTTTATCTTCCACTGTTGTCTCTCTAGGCCAGAAGGTTTGCTTGGATGTTACTGGAGATGAAATCTGGGTTTACTACCATAAGCCAGAAATGAAGAGCGTGAGCAAGAATAGCGCCATCACTCCTCACCGAAGCCAAGGAAGTTTCACATGCAGCCATCTGCAGCAAAGGTCATGCTGACTCTCTTTTGGGATGATCGAGGCGTTATTTTAGAGCACTACATGCCAAGAGGGAAAACTATCACCAGTGATATGTATACAGAGCTTCGCAGGAATCATCTTCGACCCGCAATCAAATCCAAACTACATGGACTTCTGAGTAAAGGTGTTCTTTTGCAACATGACAATGCTCAACCCCAATTGCCCGTGCAACAGTTAAAACCATTTAAGACCTCCACATTCAGTGTGTACCATATCCCCCGTAATGATTTAACTTATTTGGACAACTTAAAGAGTCATTGGGAGGAAAGACTTTTCGGTCCAATGAAGAGGTACAGCAGGTGGTGCATGAGTGGTTGCACACACAATGATTAGAATTTTTTTCTACAGGAATCCAAACACTTTATCGGCACCAGAAGACTTGCACTGAACACAGTGGTGACTACAATGGAAAATGAATCATCTGTTCTTTACATTTTCAGAATATTTTCACCAAAAACAAAACAATTAGGGTTTTCATTTGAAGCCCCCTCAAACATCATTTACTGAAAAGTCGCTTAAAGGTCATTGCACTAGGCTTTGATCCCATATGGCTCAGTCTCTTACCACAGCACAGAAAGTGTCGCACAAAGCACAAACTCCTTAGCTCCAGCAATGACCCCCAGGAGTCTAAACAAAATGCACTCATGAACCGAAGCCCGGAATCGAACCCACAACCTTTGGAGCTCGAGTCAGATGGCTTGACCACATCGCCACGGAGACTCACTTAAATATAGTATATCATTTGCTATCATTCATGAGTTTCTTTAAGGATTGCTAAACTTAAACGTCTGATCAGATTTTTGTTTTTAAAGGAGACAACTTTAAACATATGATTTACACTTTATCTTGTTTATGAGTTCAAGTTAAGAATATGATTTACACTTCATCTTGTTTATGAGTCCAAGTTAAGAACACAATTTACATTTAATACACATGGTAAAAAGAAAATGCAGTATTTTAGGTCTTACGTAATGATTTCATTTCCTCATCTTTGTCAGTGCATGTCTTTTCCAATCCTAGCATCTTTTTCTCACTGATTTCCAGCTTCTGGTTCACCTCCTCCACCTCTTTCTGAACATTTTGCAGCTCCTCTTGCAGAGCGGAGTCCACACGAGGCTGTGCAATTTGGATACGTCACATATCAGCATAAGCCACGGAGACATAGTGGATAATACACTAAATTACAATCTTAGCAGACTGGGTTTGATCCAGCAAAACAAAGTCAAGGACCCTTTTTACACCTTAAGGGGCATCAGGCATGTGGTGTTAGACCCATATTTGTATGGACCAATCGACACTCAGTGGGTGATGAGGTCAGGGTCACGTCAGCCACTTTTACTTCCCAAGACATTTCTGGTACCCATGTAAAGCTGGGTCAACCTGGGATCAATCTTGACACGTCCACATTTGCCCAGCTGCGGATCGAACCCTTGACCTCTAGGTTGGCAGGTGGGTGTCTAGCCACTATGCTACCGAGGCTTTGATTGAGAGCTTGATAATAAGGTGATTCAAACAGCATACAGTTCTGGGTATTACCATCACCTCTTAAAAAAAGAGATTATATAAATGAGTAGTGGTGAAATAGTGGTTAGTGTACTTGCTTATAAGCACAATGCCCAGGGTTTAATCCCCAGTAGAGGTTGGATCTTTTCTAACCAGCTGCAGTGAAGTGGCTTAGATGTATGACATCCACCTCTAACTAAAAAAGATCGGGTATAAATGATAGTAGATTTGTGCAAAATAAGGTACCCTCCCCGGGTCCTGAGACAGTGGGTCACACATTTCTCTTCTGTTCTTTATTCCATATTGGAACAAAGACAATGAGCAACTCATGCCAATTCATCCTATACTTTCAATCTCCTGCAGCTTGCTCTGTGAACTGCGTATATTATTCATCTCTGGCATTACCTGACTTCTCAGGGTTAGATGGATTTCACAGCTACAAATTTCTATGGAATGGGGTAGCCAGCCCTACGACAAACCCTTCTTAATGGCCTCTTACAAGCTGCATGGTAGGTTCAGTGATCTATTTGTTTGCTTCCTTTAAGCCCCTGGTGACATATGGGCTGGGGGAACTGGTTAAGTTTTCTTGGAATCGGGATCAATAACCAGGAGAAATTGTGTTCATGTTCAAAATCCCTCGGCAGCTGGAAGTAAAAAAGAGCTGGCTAAATAGGTTGCAGCTGAGGAAATATTTCAAAATAAAAAACCCTACCCATACAAGGAATATTTATAAATGTGTGGTTTTGACATGCATATACTGGGAGCCTCACTAGAGGAGGGGTGCTAATACGCCACTAAATTTAAAACCTCCTTGTGTCATCTATAGGAGGAGACTTGAGCACTTATGGACAGGAGCACCTATGGAAGGAGCACTTATGGACTGAAGCACTTATGGACTGGAGCACTTAAGGAATTTGGGTGTGCAAAGGAGGTCGTCCATTAAAAACCAAACAAAACTGGATATATTTATATTTACATATTAGATTAGCCTAGATCTAAATTTAGAGTAATTTAAATGTTTTGAAAGTGGCTAATCCATTAAGACAAATTATTACAAACATCAAAATGAGGCTGTAGTAATTTTCTGGTACAGTATGAAAATACAAAAACTGGAACATGTTGTGACAACAGGAAAGACTTGTGAAAAGAGAGATTTAGGAAGGAAGCATGGGAAGATACTTAACATCCTTTTGTCTTGGCATGGAAGGTGTCAGCACATGAAGCGATACATGCTGTTAGAGATTGCAAAATGTGGTGAAACATGATCATGAACACACGTTGGCAAGGTACTTGATGACACATATGCCACTTTTTTTCATTTAATTATCTGAGTTGAGTTGAGTTGAGTTAAGAACTGACATCACTGCACTCAGGACATTCCCACACGTGCTCCGTCCCCTTGTTCAACAACCAGCAAAGAGTCATACTACTAATCGTTCCCACCGCTATCTGATTAAAAAAGAGGTGCATTCCCTGCTAGCCTATCAGCCTGTTCATTCCCCCGCACGGCCAGGGCAAAATATCCATATAATTCTCACAATCTGTGACCTCTGAAGTGACGAGAGCCATTCCACACAAAACATTCCTTTCTCCGCCTTACTAAGCATACTCTTTGAATCTGTAATGAATACAACGTGTGTTGCAGTTGTCTACTCTAGCCAATGGAATGCCACAGTTACTGCCTCCACCTCCATTCTCATGCTGGAGGTCGTAGTCTCATATGCCAGACATTTTATTATCTATTGTACTGTACCTAATGTATCGTTATGACAAAATGGAACATATGAGAGGATGATTTGCTTGGGGAGATGAAGCATCAGTGGGTTTGCCTGGCATGCTATAGTGTTGACTCAGTATTAACCATTCTCTTTGTTTAATTCTATAATTACTACTTTGTTTAATTCTATAATTACAATCACAAAAAGGTGGATCACACACAAAAATGTATTTTAATTCTTACCGAACTTTCATTTGTGCTAAGTCTCCTGCCATTTATAAATCTGTCCATATTCTCATCATCATAATCATCAACATAATAACCCGCTTGGTTCTCCTCGTACTGCTGCAACTGGCCTTTCAGCATCTCAATGACCCCCTCATAACGGAGAATAGTGGCCTGCATTTCTCTGAACTTCTTGTCCTTGCTAGCAAGGTCACTCTTCTGTTTTGTCTGTTCTCGGATTATTTTACTTTGTAAGTTTTTCTGTTGATTTAGTGAAACATAAATAAAAGTCACAAATAAATGAGCAGGTTCGTTGTAATACTTAAAAAAATAAAATATGTGTCACTGATTCAGTGACAAATAAAAAGTACGTTTTACCCAGACATTGTACACAGTCAAATGAACAAGTATTATAATGTAAATGACCATTCACCGAGCACTGAAATTGGGGAAGATACATAAAACAAAATAAATAACACAATTACCCTGGTATGGCGATATATCATCCTTCTGTCCAATTAGGAGGTCACATTTGGTGACATAATATCCGTTGGCACTCAATCAGTTAACAAATTATCAATTCTGTGAAGTTATCTCATTGAAGTGTAGATTTTAAAAAGTGAATTTATCTATCATTTAAAGACAGTGTTAAATTAAAAAAAAAAAACATACATCTCATTACAACATTTAAAAAAGGACAAAACAGGCAGCTTAAAATATAACTGACTAAACTTTTAGTTTTCGACCTTGAAGTAAACATAATTGCTTCTTCATTATTATACAGTCATAATGTGTATAATGAAACATGAGGGGACATGAATCAGGAGACATGGCCAGAGATCTTTCAGTGGGCTGTGATGTAGGCGACGTTCTGCGAAGGATCTGATACATGATGATGAAACGTTGTGTGAGGCCTCTTCTTCTGTATGGACATGAATGCTGCACAATATCGTTGAGAAGAAGTCAAATACTGAGGTGTGGCAAACAGTCAGAAACTGCCATCAAAAACAGAGATAACAAACCCACATGTGTGTGTGGAGGCAAAGGGAACTACCACATTATCTTATCAATATTTCTAGGAATTCTATAGATCAGGGTCAAATATCACCAAGATCTGTAAACATACTTGACAACCTAGGTCATGTGACACGGGCCATGTAAATGTTGCATTCTAGATATTTAATGTTCTTTCATTTACTGAAACTGATGAAGAAACTGAGAAACTGCAAAGTCAATGGAAGAATGTACAAATGGGTGAAAGCATACTTGCACAACAGAAGAGCCCGAGTACAGATAGACGGACTCAAGAGCAAGAAAGTACTACTGCGTCACGGTGTCCCCCAGGGCGGAGTCTTGTCCCCCACACTTTTTCTAATCTTCATCAATGATCTTGTTGCTCACCTACCGCATGGAATTAAAGCAGCAATGTACGCCGATGACCTGGTTCTATGGAGCACAAATGAATATGCATCAGTGGCCACCAGATTGCTACAAAGAGCTGTAGATACATTTGCTGCATGGGCAAATAGATGGTGTGTCAGCATAAACACTGACAAGTGCAGCACCACCCTATTTACCCTCTCTCCAAAACAAAAGGCAGGGATCATCCAGATAAATGGAACACCCCTAAGAGAAGATAAAGAACCAACATACCTTGGAGTAACATTTGATGGCAAGCTGACATGGAGAAAGCACATCAACAAAGCAGTAGCAAAAGCCAGAAGGAAAATAGCCATCCTGAGAAAGCTAAGTGGAACCACATGGGGAGCCAGTACGAAAATACTTAGCAAAGTTTACCAACAGAGCATACGACCACACCTGGAATATGGGTCAACTGCGTGGTGTTCAGCATCAAATACCACACTACAAGAGCTGGACAAGGTGCAAAATCAAGCACTTAGAGTCACCACAGGAGGGATGAGATCAACCCCTATAGTGGAAATGGAGAAGATGGGGAGGACACAGGCACTGAGTGAGCGCAGAGATACGAAAACGCTAATACAAGCAGAAAAGTTCCTCAGCTTGCCAGGCCACCCTATGAAGAACAGATTTGAAAACCTAGCTATGGGGCGGTTGAAAAGAAGTAGTTTTATCCACCAGGCCAAACGACTCTGCAGAGAAACCACTGATCTGCCCACAGTTGGTATCCCCCTAACAACTATTCCAGAGCGAACTCCATGGAAAGATGAGCATAGACTATCGTTACAAATCCAGACAAAAGTGAGAGGAATATTTGACAAGGAAGAACAGAACAGTGTGCAGCGCAGAACAGCCACTCTCAGCTTCCTTGATGAAGAATACCCACAGGACCTCTGGATCCGAGTCTACACAGATGGGTCAGCACAAAATGCTGTTCGAAATGGAGGAGCGGGAGTGTACATAGAATACCCAAATAATACTAGGGACACAGCCAGAGTACCGACAGGAAAGTACTGCCATAACTATGATGCCGAAATTGAGGCAATCAAGATAGCAACAGAGAAATTACTAAATAACAGCAATGGTACACAACCTGTGGTGCTACTAACAGATGCAAAATCAGTACTCGAGGCGCTCCTCTCTGGGAAATTGCCAGTACTAAGGACACTACTTTCTGAACTTAGCAGTCAGCATAAAGTCACCATACAGTGGATACCATCCCACTGTGGAGTACCCGGAAACGACAGAGCTGATCAATTGGCTAAGGAAGGAGCCAAAGAGGAACAGCCTGATGTGCCCGTTACATACCACCAAAAGAAAAGAATGATCAAATCAGTCAGAAAGCCACCAAAACCTGCTCAAGATGACTACCACATTATGGACAGACCAGAACAAGTCATTATTCTGCGCCTCAGAACAGGACACAATAGATTACGCAACCACATGTATACAAAATTCAAGATTGGTGAAACAGCCATGTGCACATGTGGATTGGCGTCGCAGACAGCAGAGCACATACTCCAAGACTGCCCAAAATATAACATATCTAGGCAAACCTTCTGGCCTAGAGAGACGACAGTGGAAGATAAACTCTATGGACCACTGTGTGAACTGAAAAAAACAGTTCAATTCATGCAAGAGACGACATTGCAGATATAGACATATTTCAAGCGAACGAAAGAAGAAGAAGAAGAAGAATTTACTGAAACAATCACGCAAGTTGTCCATACAAGCATCTATTATAATCTACAATCTGGCTGGATGAATACCTCAGAGAAATTGCAGTCTGTCATTGAGAGTAAAGTAAAGGATACCTTTCCATGCCATGACGCATATCAGGTATTTGATTCTAACCCCATATTTTATAGACCAATCAGCACTCATTAGGTCATGTAATCAATATCATGCTGGACACCTTTACTTTCTGGAACATTTTCTACCATCCATTTTAGACTTGGCTGCTCTGGAAGCCCAGATCAATATTTTAAAAATCCCACCACGAGGAGATTACAAACATATGACCTCTGGGCCAGCAGGTCAGCATGCTGGCTACTTTGCTACCCCAAATCCCACAATCTGTCATTGGTATAATAATTTTCTGAAATGTAAACTTACTTTCTTAATCTCGACCCTGGTTATTAATTAACTCATTATGCCATAGACAGCTGCTTCTTAACTCCTTCAATCAATCAATCATCCCATCCTGACTCATTGCATGTACTTACTGTATCAAAAGGCAACATGTAGTGCCCGCCCAAAATGAGCTATCCCAGCCAATAAAAGCCCGTGGAGCAGAGAATATTAATTGCCATACTAGATGACAAATGGTACCTCCTCAGGGTTCATGGTTGTCCCTGTGGTAAAGCCTGCCTAGGATCACACATTTTGCATGCTTCTATACTGATGGTAGACATTCAGCATCCAGGCCTTTTCATTCATACGTGAAAACTTCAAGCATACTACCGAAATGAATGTGTTGTTTGTTTACCGGGGTGGAAACAAAGTCATCACTACTTCCCAAATTCTTCATTCAAATAAGAGTGAACAGCTTGAATAACGGAATGTAAACAAATGGACATGTATTGATTAGCACTCATAGAAGTATGAAGCAAGAAGTTTAGATTAGAGCACACTCTAGACAACATAAACATTGAAAACTTTAGTTACCACACCATGATTTGAACCTATCACCTTCAAATGAGGACAGTGCCTCGCTATAGAAACAAAGTGTACTTTGAGACATGACCAACTCAACATCACTTTTTTCATACTTCTATGAGCACTAATCAATATTTGTGAATTTGTTGACATGCTGTCTTAGTGGTTTGAAGTCTTCCACAACAATTGAATGACTGGGCTCATACAAAAACAACACATTATGACAGAAAACATGTATCACTGCTCAGGACAGAAAGGATTATGTAAATGATTGCAATGCATGGAATGACCAAAATATGTATCATGTGTAGTTTGGAACAGAATGAGCTAATTTAGTCAAAATGTAATTTTATATTTCTATATCTTACATCAAAATGTACTGACAGTTTAGCCACAGCATCTGCCAACTGCTGGCGATAGGCTTTGCGAAGACAGTTTACTCTCTGAAAATTAAAGAACATTCATTAACATCATCCACCCCTGGGTTGCCAGGGCCCATAAGGGAAGCAAAGAATAGTAACACTGCAACCTACCATGCATGTCATCAGAGGTGACTAAGGAAGGTTGGTGTGAGATTGGCTACCTCATCCCTCAGAAAACTTTAGCTGCAAATTTCAACCAATCATGAACAAGTCTACAATGAACTTGGCCTATGTTGTGACTGTTCAAAAGAAGCCAGATGCAGGTTGGCCATAGCAATCAAAAGTTAAACAGTATTCAGAACCTATGGCAAGACACCAGCAGACAAGTTCAAGTAACATTGTTGAGAACATGCATCTTTCCTGTGGCAACATTTGGATGTGAATCGTGGACCATTTCACAATCACTAAAGAAGAAAATTGGGGATTTTGAGCTCAAATGTTACAGAAATATTCTTAGAATATCATGGACCAAGATGAAGACAAATACTGAAATTCTTAGAATATCATGGACCAAGATAAGACAAATACTGAAATTCTACAAGATCTGAACACTGAAGACAACTGGCTCATAAACACCATCATATCTTGGAAACTAAAATATTTTGGCCATACTAAACATTACTATACTGCCATCTTGCTGCCTTGACAGACAATAGTTTGTTAACCTATGCTTAAACAACAAGACATAATAACAACAACCCATGGCAGGGACAAGGGATGGGGTTTTTACCTCTCCATAACACAAAGCTGGAGAAACCATGTGTTGCCCTTGCAGCATGATCCCTCCCTCAGCCTGCCTAGTTTACTCCAAAGGAAAGGTAACACCAATACATCTGGAACAAGACAAGCTGTAGTCATGGTGACTTGAAAATATCACAGTGGCTTGAAAAAAAAAATGCTGTTGGAAGGCATGTTTCTGGAAGAGGTGGCAAACGTTGACCAGGACATTTCAGACACCTTTGGCACGAGGGAACATGAGACAGGAGAAATGGCAAGAGATCTTTTAATAACACTCCAGACAAACTCAAACATGCTCTGTCTCCCTCGGTAAATATCATAAGGTGTAGTTGCATCAGCGTCCAGTGGCTAATAGTGCCAAATCTGTGTTACTTTATGAAGCCCTCATTTTCCCAATGTGCCTCTCATGTCTGGCTATGCCAATTCTTACTTTTGAGTCCCTCATTATGGACAATGAAGTGGATTCACTGGCATTAAAATCTTCGCTCTCGACATCTATCTAGAGGCATTAATAACATCAGCATGATCCATGGTTTGGCCATCTGCAGGGGATGCAGAACCAATAAGTTTATCAGCTCGTGGATTTCCCTCAACTCCTGCATGTCCCAGAAACAAAGATGAAGATAACTTTGGACAACAGACTTCTGCAGATATTCAGTCCACTATCTATGTACAGAATCCGCCTCAACCTTTCAGATCACCTCATTGAATCATTTAGTACACAAATGTTGGTATAATGCAATGATTCTAGCCATAGAATCTGTTAACAACTAGCAGTCATTCACAGAAAGTCTTTAAAATATCTCACTTGCCCATCGTGTGTGCTCTAAATAGTAATGGTCTGGAAACCAAGAGATCCACTTGCTCAATATCTCGCAGTTCAGCATAACCTGGTCACCATATTCATTAAGTTCTTGTAAGAATGAAGTGTCTGTGCTTGGTACTCACTCATACCACAACTGTCAATTTTTGAACTATATGCCAAATGGACTGAGAATCAGACACTGGCTGCTCTGGTGACTTGAGTACCCACTAGCCACCCCCAAAGCCACAGCCATCTCCATCTTCATCCGTGAGTTAATTCACTGAATAATTAATTGCACATTTATATTAATTTAGTAATAATAATTAAATTAAAATAGTAATTAATCAAATAAATATTTAAACTTATACAATTATGAATATATTTGCTGCTCTTGCAGCAAATAATACCTGTTGATGAATCAATTTAAATACAAAGTAAACTATTTCAGCTTTGGGCTGTAATTACTTCAAAGTTTAAAAGTTTGAGTTTAAAGTTGAAACAAATTATCTGGAATTCTTTTTCTTCTTTTGCCCTCTATCTCCCATTGGGCTATAAACCCTCAACCAACTCACCCCAAGCCTTCCGTCCTTTTGTTGTCCCATGCAGCTCTATCCATGTCCTCCCCATTTTTATGTTTCTATTTCCTCCTCAGATTATTTTTTTAAAATCTGCCCTATTTATTTGAACCCATGACTACCGGGCCAGCAGGCTTGTGCTTAGCCACCATGCTTCTGTGACTCCCTTAACCTGAAGATGCTCAAATTAAATTGATTGTTATAGAAACATAATACTTACATCTTGATGTGTTTTCTCCAAATCCACAACTTTCTCATTTATTCTGCAGTACCTAGTTACAGTTTTATAAAAAAAAAATATTGTTTCAATGCCATCTTCAGAAAATTGTAATGTACTTTTTTCAAAGGTAAAGATAATACAATAACGGTTATTCCTATAATCAGTATGAGGTGGATTGATCAGCTAATTCAATGCCCCCTTTCCTTTCCAGAAAAATCTCTGACTGGAGCGGTATGAGGCTGAGTTGCCTGTACATTAGTAGTGGGTAGGCACAAAGCCTGGTGTCATGATGCAAAAACCACAGGTTTCATCTTCTGTCAGGCTTGGCATGAAATATAGCTTGGCAATCCAAATCATAATGGAACATTTAATGAAAGTGGCTAATCTTCTGATCTACATATGGGCTCTTGTAGACAAACAGTTATATTGCACACAATCTGACATTAATTTAATACCAAAAAAAAAAGAAAAAACCATGATAGCCATTCCTTTATACATTCAGCCCAGATACAGTCAAAAGCTGTACACACAATGAGGTCTAGTCACAGTCAAGATCTGTACACACAATGAGGTCCAGTCTCAGAGAAAAGCTACACACACATTCAGGTAAAGTCACAGCCAGGAGCTGTACACACAATGAGGTCCAGTCTCAGAGAAAAGCTTCACACACAATGAGGTCTAGTTGTTCTACCAAAACAATCCTTTACATTTTCACATTTGTAATGAACATCATCTTTAAATACCCCTGTGATGGGCCTTACAAATAAATGAACATCATTTCTAAATGCCCATGTGACAGGTATTACAAATAAATGAACATCATCTCTAAATGCCCCTGTGACAGGTGTTACAAAGGAATCTTTTACACTTCTTGGGTTTATTGGGTATATGGTTCTTGCCTCACATTTTCACAGACCAATCAGCATTCAATGGGTGATGTGGTTAGTATGGCAGTGGTTGCCTTTACCTCCCAGGACAGTTCCTGATACCAATTTTAGTCTGGGTCGACCTGGGAGCTCAGGTCAAGTTGATCAAATCTGCCTTGATGGGAGTTCGAACACCTGATCATCGGGTCAGCAGGCAAGCATGCTAGCCATGCACTACCACAGCTCCTATAACTGGTGTGGAAGATCATATTTCTTAAAAAAAAGGTTTAAATGCAAGTGGATCGACTTCATTGCACTGTGTTTTATCCCACTGGGCTCAGTCTCTTTTTGCAGAGTGGCATAATTTAGGCACCAGTTAGGCATATCAGGGATATAGTGCTCTTGACAGCCCTTCCTCATGGCACGAAGGGGTGTCAGCACATGAAGTGAGGCATTCTGCTGGAGATCATGAGTTGTAGAGAAACATGATTGCCCATGCCAGTCAGCAAGCCATTTGGTGACGATAAGTATTAGGCCTATACTGTGGTGATCAAACAGCAAAAAGTGAGCCAAACTGTCATCATTACACTGGTTGCCACTACTGTCTGTCATTACTGTCTATAGTACTGTGCAGTGTGTGGGGGGTGTCTTGAGCCTGAGGAATTAAGGCCACCTGGCTAGTGCAGTCGCTGTGAACTGTGCAGGTTAGGGTTTTCTTTTTTCCCCCGACAGAAAAAAATCCATCACCTTAGTGAGGATTTGATCCCATATCTCCTGAATGGTAACACAGTGTTCTATCCATTCAGCCACTTCTTTCCAAACAAAATCTCCAGTGCTAAGTCCATTAGACTTGGTTAACCCTGCATCCATACTAATCAGTACACAAATCCTACCACTACTGGACTGAACCTAGACTACCTGGTGGTCAGCTGACCACTACACCACCATGTCTGACTGATAAAAAAATAAAAAGTTACTCTGGTGGTCAGCTGACCACTACACCACCATGTCTGACTGATAAAAAAATAAAAGTTAGTTGCATATCCTTTACAGGATGGCTGCAGTCAACACCAGCATATTTTGCTGTCGTTGATGTCTTGGCAAGTTTAAGTTCAGTAGTTTGCCATTGTTTTCTGAACAACCGGCACCCATACCATTTAGTAAAACACCAGAGCAATGTGATCAATCAACAAACAGAACTGAGAAAAGCAGTGAAACTTACAGCTCTAAAGAAATTGCCTGTAATTTGGAATCGTGGTCCGCTTGTATAACATGCTTTGTGAAGTGAATGTCTTTCTGCAGGTTTGCAACATCCTGTATGCAACAAAAATGACATAAATGGAGATATCCTTTCATTTTTCTCAATAATAATAATTATTGTTGTAAGGGGATGGGTGGAGGTGAATGAAGTGCTACAGATTTCAAATGTGACCCCCTGTGCCATCTCTATAATCAAGATTGGCTGCCATGGATCTCCAACTTTTTTTTGTCTCTCACCCTGATTGTACACTCTGACAGACTGCTGTTCATCCATTTCTTGATGTTATTCTCCCACTTGTATATCTGTCTGCCTCTTTCTTGTCTGACTTCAACTCATCCTTCCAGCTTTTAACAGGAGTGTTTTTTATTTTTGAAATGTTGTTGAAATATTTCACTTGTCTCTTTTTTACTCCTTTCATCATCTCTCTTTTCATTCTCAGCATCTCCAGAACCTACATATTTGATTCTTTATGTTTCCATGAAATATGATATATTCTTATGTATATCCACATCTCAAGGGCTTCAATTCAATAGTCCAATTGCTTGTTCATTGTCCAGATTTAAAATATAATAGTGTTAACGTTAACAGGTCTTTTTTGATAATTCATAAATCCTGGGGATAAAAAGGTGCTGATGTAAAACTGTAAAGTAAAGAACCCTTCTTACACCTTGATGTGTATTGGGTATATGGTGCTAGTCTCCCAGTTTTAGATCAATCAGCACTCAAAGGGTGATGTGGTCAGTATCATCCATCATGTGCCATGCCGATAAGCGTGGGCGGTCATGTTCTGCCATCTCACTCAATCACCAGAGTCGTGTATCAGCTCCGTGTTCCTGTCTCGACCATGCCACGTGGCCAAGCCAGGTATTTAATTCTTGGTCTTCCCCTTGGTCTGTTCCCTTTGATCTTGCCAGTTGTCACCAAGTTCTCCAATTCATTTCATCTCATAACATGCCTGACCACCACAGAATACATGGTCAGTATCACGCCGGCTGGAATTAAATCTAAGAAAATGTTCTAGATTGACCTGGGAGCCCGAGTCAGTGAAAAAATACCCTGACTTGAAAAGGATTTAAACTCATGACCACACAGGCAAGTGTACTAGCCCCTGCTCTACAGTGGCTCCCAGTACTGATGTGTCAGAGTAATAATGACTAACACCTCTCTTCACCTACACATGGGACATCTTGGACAGACACTAGTCTGTGGGGCATCCTGGGCAGACACCACTATATGGGGCATTCTGGGCAGATACTAGTCTGTGGGACATCTTGGTAGATACTAGTATGTTGGGCATCCTGGGCAGACACTTGTCTATTGGGCATCCTGGACAGACACTAGTCTGTGAAATATCCTAGTCAAACACTATCCTATGAAATTTAACAATTATTCTACAAATTACTATAATTATCCTACCACTTATAACAAATATCTTGCAAGGTCTAACAATTCAGTCCTATACATTCTAACACTAATCCTAACAGACCTTCAACAATGTTTGTAGAGCATTTCCCATTTCCTTGAGGTCAACTATTTCTGTCACTTCGGTCTGGGATGCATGATCAAGACTGAAATATCCAACCTTGACATTATCTGCAAACAGTGGCCTATTGAGAAATATGACATTTTGTTACCTAGTATCATATCAATATTTTCGTCTATGTGTCCTCAGGACCTAAAAGAGAAACAAAGAACAGTAACATTGCAGACCTCCTAAGCATATAATAAATGGTGGTTGAAGAGGGATGAGACTGGCTGTCTCACACCATAGAAAAGAACTCAGTCAACATCCAATGAACCATGGAATAGCCTACAAAAGTGCTTGGCCTGCATGGCTGTGGGCTTATACTCCACTAGAATTCTCATAGGCAGAAGAATAAGACAAAAAAAATTATTATTCTAAAAAATATTCTAGCGATAAAATCAACAGTATAAATGATATTCTGTGAAATATTGTTGAGTACTGATTGTTGGACAGTTCCTTTGGTCACTCCCTGAAAGTCCATTCTCTCCAGGCTATGATATGATGGTGTATCAGTTCATCCACGATACACATAATTCCAAAGGGCCCTGATGACGTCTGCCTTATCATGCACACATACACCACCCAAAGGTGCAGACTCAGGCAACTCATCCACCTGCTTGTTTTCCACCACACCAGCATGTCCTGGAGAAAAGATCCAACAGATGCCCCTTTCTATCTTTGATATTTGACCTGAAGCCTACCGTTCCACCCGAAGCATGTCACCTCCTTCAGAATGCTATGTGAATCCATTACAATAATACAGATAATTAGATTTAACAAATAAAAATAATTATAATTATTTAGAGGGCAACAGTCCATTATCGCCGGCTTCTGTGGTGAAGGGTAGCGAACGCCATTCGCATTCCGGCATATCGTATTAAAAATCAGCTGCAGGCGATTTGGAGGCCTTGTGTTGATTTTTGCAATGGTGGATACATGTCAGTCGTTCAGAGAACATTGGCAAACTACCGAATGTAAAATTTGCCTAGAAAATCAAAATCAGCCAACATATTGTTGGGTTGATTGCAGCGCCCTCTAAACACATATGATAATTAATTTGTACTTTTAAAAAATATTTGCGGGTTCATATGTACCGAGACCCGAAACTAAACTGAAAGTTATATACCGTGCCATCCCAGAATAATCCATTGTGTCCCCAAAATGACTGCTGTAAAGACCATTCATGCTTTCAACATCATTCATACATTCAAATATCATGTGACAATAACAGACACCATCTTAGGTTCTGCAGAAAAGGTTAGTCTAACATTCCGTACACAGCGATTGGTTGAAATTACTTTGTCATTTATATAATTATAATATATATATATATATATATAATACAGTACTTAATCTTATTTTCTTTGCTGTTCTCGTTAGTCCTCAGATATTTTGAGACGTATATTCGAATTCTGCAACTATTTTTACATATATGTGGAAAGTTTCATTGATGATCGTCAATGATTGGTGGTAGAAAAAAATATTTTTTTTAAATGTTGCATATCCCTTGCAGTCAACACCAGCATTTTCAGCTGCTGTTGATGTACTAGGCAAGATTATGCTCTGTAGTCTGCCATTGCTTTCTGAGCGATCGGCTCACATACCCCCATAAGTTACCAGCACAGCGCGAACTGCTGCCAATTCTTGCGCAGCTGCGTTACTAATGAGAATATACGGGATTATGGAGAGAGACGTTAACTCATACGCCAGGGAGACCGGTCATATATAAGAAAAGAGTTACATGAAGAAAAAAATTACATGTTTCGTCTTTGTGAATGGAAATTCAAGATGCGGCCGACGTGAATATCAATCAGACCAGCTCAAAACGTGCATTTTGAACTACTAAAGTTAAAGAAAATACAAGTTTAAAGATTATTAATAATTTATTTGTATACTTTTACTATTTTTTAATCATTTAACATGACAATACATATTTTTGAAGTCAGTTTTCATATCCATTTGAGACAATCTCACACGCACAGACCAATAGTGGAGATAATGGACACACTGAAGAGTTCCAAAATTACGGGAATCATGTTTAAGTCTTGGCCAGAGACACCTTCACTCATATGTGAATATCTCCGCTGGAATTAACATACAGGCACCATTGAGATACCATTAGATTTGGTGTTTCAATGCCTATTTATCTGTGGTAGTCTCATTAGTAAATACTCAATTTTAAAATCATGATGTAACCTATCTTGGGTAAAGAAAAGAAGAAATGCATCAATACTTCAAGAGCTGAATATTGAAGAAGGTTGGCTATTGCTATTAAAAACGATAAAACAAAGAAAATTGAAATATTTTGGTCACATGAAACGTCACGAAAGTTTGGAGAGAACAATAATGGAGGGGTATATGCCTGGGAAGAGAGGAAGAGGAAGGCCAAAGAGAAGATGGGTGCAGGATGTGGCGGATGATCTCCAGATGGGTGTATCGCACGCGGGACATCTTGCTTATGATCAACAGGTTTTCCAGAAGGTTGTTATGGGAGCGAGGTTCTGCAAAGGATATGCTACTGAATGAATGAATGAATTATTAATTAAAAATATGTAGTTTTACTTACAGTTTTACTTTAATACTTAACTTTCAGGACTCATGTCTATAATATTATTAATATAATAATAATTAATATATATATATCAATAATTATACTTTCGTTTTCATTCAACAAAACAATATGCATCCCACCGAAATATGTCACTATTGTTTCCATTGTGGTATAATGATACATTCTCATCATTCTGACACCCAATCCCTGGACTATAAGCCACATCCAACGAGCCAGAAGTCGCAGTATTATTACTGTGGCCAGCTGTAGTTTCCGCCATGTTTGTTGTGTATAGCAACCCACCGGAAGTTTGAGATATTTTCCAGACGACTTTTTGATCAAGCCGTAAAGTAAATATATGAGAATAACGTCCCTTTCATCGTACCAAACTCCTTTCGTTTTTTTGGGTCTTTTAGCAGTACATGTCAAACCGGAAGTGATCGTTGGACGACGCAGGAAAAAGTTCGCAAAATTACACAAAAAAAAGTGAAGAGCTAAAAAAAAGGGCGATAATTCTGAAATAGCTACCGTAAAGGGTCTATGTGGTTTCTGACGAAAGTGAATACTAACATTTTCATTGAAAAGCTGTCCTTGCCATTCAAAACCAAGGCACATAGTACCCGATGAATCATTTACATTTATTTCTTAATTAACTTAACAATCTCAATTGTTACCGAATTAGGAAGTAAACAGATAAGTAGATATATTTTATCTACTTAGTGAACTCAGGAAGATGTCGAGTTTGGACAATTTGGACGTTGAAACAGATTAGCCAGAAGTAGGCTACTGGCTAACTTAATGGATATTAAGAAGTCCAACGAGGAGTGTATTCAGCATCTGTGGTCGCTGTTAGCCAAGATTACAGAAAGACCACCGACTGTCCAAATCCATGACATGACTTTCTTGGATGTGAAGAACCAGCTTATGGCCGGCTGCGTGGCAAATCTTGAACTGTTGATGGACAAAAAGACCAGTGGGTTGGCAGTCAAAGATGACCCAGTTAGTAACGGACTGGTAGAGATTCGCACTGTGTTGGAGATAATGCGGCCAATTCAAGACGAGCTGAAATACCAAATCAAGAAAGATGTGACAGCATACAAGGAGGGAAAACATTACTCAGGAGAAGCAATAGAAGAGAGCCTGACGAACCAGGCTGTGGTCACCCCAAGCTTACAGGACACAGTCACGCAGGTGGTCAGTCCAACTGTGGCACTCCTGGTAGATGTCACCCCTCCACAACAACAACATACCACTGTGACTGCTCTCGGAAATCGTGCGCGGGATGATGATAGCCAACCACCTGCGAGCGATCCAGAGTCAATAATCAATTCAAGTCTTTAATTTCAATTTAAAAAAATTCAATTCAATAAATCATCATATGCAAAGAGAGAGTTCCAGTGACTGATTGTGATTTTGTCAGAGGGTCAGTGTGTGATTTTGTCAGAGGGTCAGTGTATGGCATCAGCTGGAAGTCTGCTCGCTTGGAAAAGTCATCAGACTGTGATGGGTCTTATGAAGAATTGGATGCATATAGAGTGGCGAAAGTTCCAGGCAATATGCCAAATATTTATGGATCCATATCAGGTATTGAAATTAGCAGAGCTTGGGCAACACGCTTGGAATGCTGCAGGGAAGGTGTGCACGGGTCCACGGGTGCAGGGATCCACGGAGGTGAACATGGGGCTTATTCCGTTGCACTCTCTGGATGATGTAAAGATGATGTAGATTTCGGTGATTATTTTACATACACAGGAGAAGGTGGTCGCCAATTAAAAGGCACAAAGTTAAATCCAAAGAAACTGCGAACAGCCCCACAGTCAAAAGATCAAACTCTGACCGGAGGAAACCTAGCCTTGAGTAAAAATGTGGACACTAAGAATCCAGTACGAGTATTGATTGATTGATTGATTGATTGATTTAGGAATCGACATCACAACATTCGGGGCATTCCCATAAGTGCTCCGTCCCCATCCTCAGTAGCCAGCGAAGAGTTCCAACACTAATAGTACCAGTATCAATCTGATTATAAGTCCGTCTCGTCTTTCCTCTGAGCTTTGAGCGTCGGCCAGATCCCCTCGTCACTCCTCGCTGTCTCATTCTTGCCAGACCACGGTAATCCATTTGCTCCTCCGAGGTGTGCACGTGCTCCCACAAGGCCGCAACCACATCTGCCTTGTCATGCATCAATACTCCACCAAGTTCTGCAGAGACAGCCAATCTGTCCGCCTGTTCATTTCCCAGCACACCGGCATGCCCCGGAGAAAAGATCCAGGTGATGCTTGTCACCCGTGACCTCCGAAGCGAAGCAAGCCACTCCGCACGAAGCCTGCCCGTCCTCACCCTCGTCAGCATGCTTTCTGAGTCAGTTACAATCACGATGTGTGTGTGTGTGTGTGTGTGTGTCGTATTCTCCATCCAGCGGAGAGCCGCAGTGACTGCCTCCACCTCCATTCTTAAGCTGGATGTTGTGGTATCATATGCCAGGCTCTCCTGCCCAAACATCGAACATTAGCTTTGGCTATGAACCCCCAGCCACTTCTCTCACCTCTTGACACCGAACTCATCTGTGTAGATAATCACATCACCCGAGTGAGCATTGTCCTGAATTAGTTGCTGGATTTCCACTTCCGTGGCTCCTGCTGGCCACTCCCTGCACTCCCGGCTTAATGTGATTATAACTCAGCACAAGTCTGACTGCTCCGCTGGCACTCTGACCCACTCCTCTCCACGCCTAATGTTCTCCAAGGGGCATACCTGTCTGATCGTATCCTCCGCCTGAGCCATCCATGATTTCCCTCTTATCAGTCGCTGACCCTTAACTGCGTCCAGCGCCTCATGCAGTGGGTGGTCTGTGTCTGCAACTACTCTGATGTATGACTTCGCCTGCATCACCTTGAGCCTACCAGCAACAGTCGGCAGACCAAGGATGTAACGCATACACACTAATGGGGTGTCTCTAGTGCATCCCAGAATGACCCGCATAGCTTCGTTCTGTATGCGCTCTAACTTCACCAGCTGACTCTCTGACAAGCGCAGCTGACCAGTACGAGTAATTAGGGGTTACAAACTAAAGAGTCAATTTGCTCCTGAAGAAGGTTACAGATATGATGGGCTGCATACAGTAGAGAAATTTTGGTTTGCAACCGGACTGTCGGGCTTTGGAGTATGGAAGTTTGCTCTTAGACGTTACCCAAACCAAGACCCTCTACCATGGCAATTTTCTATACTTCAGAGTATGACTTTGGAGGCAGTGCTGAGTATTCCTAAAGCCAGGAAACCCAAGGATCCAACAAAATCCCCAAAAGTAAAGAAACCTTTGAGTTTGAACAAGTCTACAGCAGCTGCACTTGTGATAATCCACCATAGTGGATGTTCGTCCGTCATGAATGACGAGGACCATTCATTCACTGCATCTTTTGATGAGGAACGAATGACTTGCGCTTTAGATTTGATTATAGCGAGGTAGTGGTCGCGCAACTCCATCGTCCTCGCTCTCTCGTCTGCGTCCATCTGGCTCCAGTGGCGAGCATGGCAAGACGACTGGTAGACGGACACAGATGCAGTGGACGTTAGGCTGCCACGGCCAGTTATCCCTGTATATATTGGCTCTCGAGAGCCTCGTGCAAACGGCCCTTCCGTAAATTCCTTTAATTTTCAGTTTTAAGACAAGCGTAGCGACAAGCAAATGAGCGTATGATTACTGATAGGATCATCCAGATATCCATCGCCGAGACGGACTGACCGCTAGGACTGGCCACATTCACATGCTAGCGAGAAACTGCCCACAGAAGATATTGCTCGTCTAAGTTGCGAACAAATCTCCCGATTTACGGTTGAGCCTCATCAGCTCGCAATGCATCTGGCCACTGACAGGGCAGACTTTCACACCCACGCAAGCCAAGAGTAGCATCGCTAAAGCGCGCCCTCCCGGTACAAGATTATACATGCAAAACCACTGGACGCCTACCGACGAGCTTTCAAGCTACGCCGGAAGGACTGACCGAAAAGCTATACCACCATAGTGACGCATCAGTAACTATACACGCGGACAGTGTTATTTCTTCGACTTTTGCCGCAACAAATTTGCCCAGCAAATTGTTGTTGCTTCGCCAGTTCCCCTGCAGACAACCATCTCTCGTCGTTCGAGTTTGTCCGGCAGTGCCCCTATAGTTGCTTCATCAGTTTCCCTGCAGACAACCATCTATCAGAGAGAGAGAGAGAGAGAGAGAGAGAGAGAGAGAGAGAGAGAGAGAGAGAGAGAGAGAGAGAGAGAGAGAGAGAGAGAGAGAGAGAGAGAGAGAGAGAGAGAGAGAGAGAGAGAGTGAGCTCCTTTGGGACAAGATGGTTGAAAACCTTTTCGTCCGTTAGGACGAAGATTGTTGTTTTGTTCCGACAAAAAAAATTTCAAGTTTTCAAAGACTTTCTGTTCACAGCCGGAAGGTAAGATGCATAAGTTGTCAGGAAATCTATCAAGAACGGCAATCTCAAGCAGAAGGTGGTGCAGCAGATACTTGACATATAACTATACATTGTTGTGTCTGCCACAACTCTACAACACAACTGGATCTGCCGTGTATTTACCCAAGCATTGTCATGTTGTCTCAGTACTACAGATGTGTGTCAACTTTGGGCTCAATATCAACTTGGAGAAGACTGTAGTTATGTACCAGCCAGCTCCAGGGATTAATCACACCGTGCTGAATATCAAAGTCAATGGTCATAGACTAAGTGTTGTGGACAAATTCTCCTGTCTTGGCAGCACTGTGTCCCAAGCTGCCACAATTGATGGCCAAGTGAATGCAAGAATCTCAATGGCCAGCGCGGCCTTTGGCAGACAGTACAAGAATGTATGGGACAGAAATGGAATAAGCCTGCAAACAAAGCTGAAAGTCTACAAAGCAGTTGTATTATCCACACTGCTTTATGCTTGTGAAACATTGACTGTTTACCAGCGACATGCTAGGAAATTAGACCACTTCTACACAGTCTGCTTTAGGAAGCTAATGAAGATTAAATGGCAAGACAAGATCCCAGACACTGAAGTGATAGAAAGAGCGTCCATGCCTAGTATCCACACACTACTAATGAAGAATCAGATTCGCTGGGCTGGTCACTTGACTCGTATGTCAGATCACAGGCTCCCTAAACGAATTTTTTACGTCAAGCTGCGTTGTGGTAAACGCTGCCAAGGCTGCTAGCAGGAAACGCTTTAAAGACACGCTGAAGATCTCACTAAAAGCTTTTAGAATTCATCATGACACTTGGGAGACTGCTGCCAAAGACCGAAATTTTTGGCGTATATCATTACGCAATGGTGCCGTCAGTTGGGAAGCAAACATGACTGCAAGAGCTGCGAAAAAAAGGCTGGACAGATAAACCAGTGCAGGAGATACTCCTCCTGGTACGTCAAGCATTCTTTGCCCACATAATCAAAGAACATTTCGAGCCAAAATAGGCCTTATCAGCCATCTTAGAACTCACGGCTCCATACTTTCAATCCCACTGGATGAAAAGAGTGGTCATCATCACTCTTGATGGACAAACACCACTACAGATCTCAACGTATGAAGTAAACCTGATTACTGATGTCTTCTCTGCTATGTTTGATGTTCAACTATCTGTGTTAGTTATGTTTCCAACAACAACACACCAGAATAGTAACAATTAATTGTTTGGACAAAGGTGTAGGTGTAAGTTACAAATTACAATGTCATAGTTAAAATGGCATCTGGAACTTTGAGAATGGAAGCTGGCCTTCTGATGTCCCGTATGAGCCGGTTTGCTTTGGTCCTGGGTGTCAGTTTGTGAATGTGGCGTTCACGGACTGGACGAAAGCGGTCCTGATTTCTTGATAGATGAGAATGATGCCACGTGTCATGATGATTTATAGGATACCTCTCTTACACTGAGGACGTCACATCCACACAGGACAATATGGTTTAGGCTGCATCTAAAACATTTAAGGGCGTTTGTGCTCTTCATAGTAGCACGGGATAACGCAGGAAACATTTGTTGTAATACGTCTGAATTCCTTGTGGATGCCAACACAGTGGCATCATACATTAATAATTTCATTGAATGAGCTCTGGCAGCTGAAGCGTGTTCCATGTTTGTCGTTGGAGGTAGATATGTAGCCTTACAACAGCTTATAGCACATGTATCAGATTACATCTCAACGTGTTGTCGTGCCCCAATAGCTGTGGATCGTGACTCCAGGAGCGATTAAATCTACCTTCAGTGCTGATGATACAATTCTGGATATGTACACAGACCCAAATATACGCCCGGATGTCTGTTATATTCCCATGATGCTGTGTAAGGTCTGGCACGCAGCTTTCAACTCATTGGTGAGTTGATTGCGTACTCCACTTTTGTGAAGTGCAAGCTTCCGGCCATGGAAGAGCTCATGCTGTTGTTAATAGAACTGAAGACAACAAAAGTTCAGAAAGTGATGTGTCAGCTGGTGACTCACAGTCACATGGAACTTCCAGGCGACTTTTTCTGACCTCGTCTATGAAGACTTCGGCTGCTCAGGAGATCGCCGACATGACACGGCGGTGAGAATCGAATGGGCTACAGCATTTGTGGAGATGGGCTTTTATCAGCAGGAGAAAGACCGGACAGTTGCTCAACATGAGCTCTGGCAGCTGAAGTGTGTTCCATGTATGTCGTTGGAAGTAGATATGCACGAGGGTAAGTTAATAAATAAGTCACAAATGGCTGTAGAAAAACAACTAACTATGATAACAACTTGAACACCAGTTTATTTTTATACATACATTGTCCCTTTATTTCTACACATAATTTCCACCAACTTTGATGCACTTATCCCATCGTTTTATCAGTCCTTCCAAACCGGCGACATATAACTGCGTGCTATGTTTTCATTTACCTGCCATCCCACAGAACCGTGTGACTTACTTATTGACTCGCCCTCGTAACTTTTCTACCCAGCTATGCACCGCTTTACGGGAAAGCGCTAGGGGCTAAGTCCACTGAAAACTCACCTTGGCGGGAGACATTTCGCGAGTGACGTCGAAGTTGAATGTGTAGTGAAAACGTGGCTTAGAAAACTAAGCACGCAGTTCTTTGCAGCCGGTTTGGTAGGACTGATAAAACGATGGGATTAGTGCCTCAATGGTGGTGGAAATTATGTTGAGAAATAAAGGGAAAATGTATGCATAATAATAAACTGTTTCAAGTTGTTATCATATTTAGTTATTTTTCTACAGCCATTTGTGGCTTACTTATTAACTTACCCTAGTAGCTTGGGAATAGTTTGCGGCGGCCATTGGAAGAGAAAAGTGACACCGACGTTGCCATCTGGGCTTTCTTCACGCACTAACACAGTGTTGTGCAGTGACTTTAGCTATGTATTTATTGTATTATGTACTATTTGATAGATATTGTGTGAAACAGTTTTTGTTCCCCGTATACATTTATCTAATGTGTTCGCCAGAAATGAGGTGATAGGACCTATCAAACCTGGCACTTGTATCCCAAGAGGCTATTATTATAGCGGCCAATCTGGGAGATGGAAAACTCCGATTATAAACCCCCAAGTTTAAGGAGGACCGACGTGCCGAGGACTGAATGGCCACGGGTGAGCTGGTCGTGAACGTGGAACGTCTGGTTTTGCCGGCGGGGCGCACCAGGCGTATGGACTCCTGAGGGACATCCTCTGCCCCTTCCAGAGCAGGCAGGCTCTACTAGGGAGACCGGTTAGTTCCTGCCTTTAAATCAAACCAACTATAGAAAATAAAAAGAATTATCGCCGAAGCAATGGAGTACGTGCGTTGTGCACGATACCTTTGACAACAGCCAGCGGGGAGAAAATGAAGCGGAGGAGAAGAAGTAGGGGAGAGGGGGGAAGGAAAAGGAAGAAGAGGCCTGGAGCCAGAAGGGGTAGGAGAAAAACGGATCGTTTGAGACTAAAAACTGTATGGGTTGGGTATTGAAATTGCCGTAGTGCAAAGCAACGAGGACCAATATTGGAGAAAGTGGCCTACGATTTTGATTTCCTGATGTTACAAGAACTGAAGACAAACTCTTTAAGTGCCCTGGCTGTACATGTTACATTAACCCAACTGGGCAGGAAAGACATGGGCAGGCTCTGGTGGTCAAGGATGGTTTACAGCATTCGATACTAGATATGAGTTGGTGGGGTCAGGACAGTAAAGAGATGCAGGGAATGCAGATATATATATATATATATATATATATATATATATATATATATATATATATATATATATATATATATGTATATATATGTGTGTGTCTGTGTGTGTGTGTGTGTGTGTAAGTTGGGAATCTTGCATAAGCATAGAGAGAGAGAGAGAGAGAGAGAGAGAGAGAGAGAGAGAGAGAGAGAGAGAGAGAGAGAGAGAGAGAGAGAGAGAGAGTTGGGACTGGTTTAGTTTAGTTTAGTCGATGGATCAACATCACGGCACACGGGTGCAACTCATAAGTGCTCCGTTCTCCTAACTCAAACCTGAGTCTGGAGAAACTCAGCTCAGTGCACGAACTCCGTAGCACCGCCGAGGATCCTGAAATACTTTGGGTAGATTTTTAACTCGAAATTTTGCCCGGGCAGCGCCGTCAGGCTACTCTTTTTCGATTTCCAACTACCAAGGGATTTTTTTTGTTCGCAACAATACACACGGGCGTCCGATCTCACTACCCAGAGACCAGGGGAAATTTTATTACTAGAAGTCCACGTGAAAAGATCCCGGTCATCACCGGGGCTTGAACCCGGGACCTCCAGCACTCGAGGCGGACACCATACCTCGAGACCACGCAGCCCCTTGGGACTGGTTGACAGGTTCAATGGATACCCCTGATACCAAGTATCTGATATGTGGTGACTTCAATGCCCGCACCAATGAGTGGGAGAGGTCGGGAGAGAACATGCCTTGTTTGAGACCGTAGTTGTATGTTTACTTGCTTGCTTGTGTTCGCTGGCTGTGATCTTCAGCGCGAAGTCCTGTATGTCGGATGAAGACATCATGTTGTCCAACATCAATGTGATGTCATACAGGACCTGATGTTTGCGTGAGTATCCGTTGTCCCATGTCTGGCTTATTGGTGTGCAGACTGGTAGTTCCTCGCCGTGCAGGCAGACACTCTCCGACATCGGAGGAATCAACGATCCTACTGACTTTAGCCAGGACCCGGAAGGGACCTGTTGCCCAGGACGCTCGACGAGGACGCGTCAATAGGTCTTGGCCAGTATAGGATCCAGCCCTGGTGCCTTGGAAACACCTCTGCGTCCCGTTGTATGTTTATATGACGGGACACCAACTAGGCTAGCAATGAGACCGAGGACCATGACACGGCCATCGACCTGTCACTTCTATTCCAAGAGGCGGCATCAGACATAAACTGGAGTGTCCTTGGAGACAATGGAAGAGACCACCTCCCCTGTTATGTGGTAATACCTAAGTCCAGCACAGTCAGGGCTATAAAAGACCGCAGAGCATTCAGTTATGATTGCGACCACTCTTCGCACTTGGGGCGCCTTAGATCACAGGGACGATCTAAACCAATAAGAAGAATCTTTACCCAACCACCATGGTGGACACCAGAGGTGGAGAATTCAGGGAGGGAAAAGAGGGCGGCCACGAGGAACTGACAGAGGGTGCGGAGAGCAACCAATTTAGTTGACACAGAATTGACAGAGGCTGAAAGATATAAAAAAGTAAAGGTGCCAGATTTTAAACTCCAGACAGCTGAGGCAAAATGGATGCATTGGGAACAGTTTATCATTGAAGTCGGCGGGGAGTTGACATTGGGTAAATTCTGGAGACTTCACCGGCAGATGAAGAGACAGGCGATGCTTGGTACATATGGTACTGTTTATGATGATAACATCCGACCTATGACAACTGACAAGGACCCAAAAAAAAAGGGGGGGGGGCTAGTCTTGCACGATTTTTAACACAGATAGAACCATTAAAGATATGGTCAGAGAAGCCTTGTCACAGGTCACTAGGAAGGAGGACTGTGAGATTAAGGTGTAGGATATTAGACGGGTAGTGAAGTGGGTTAAAGACATAGCGCCAGGCCCGGATGGGGTGAGGTACACCCATATGAGTAATACGAATGATGGGGACTTGGAGGAGATGGCTCTTTGTTTCAACCTAAGCATCAATACGGCGGAAATACCCCAACGATTGGCTGCATAGCTACCTGGTCCCACTCCCAAAGCCAGGTAAGGATAACTCCAGACTTAACGGATACCGAACCATAACCCTGGAAAACACGTGTGGCAAAGTCCTCGAAAAGATAGTAACACGCAGGCTCCAGCGACATTTGGAAAGTCGTAATCTGCTTCCCAAAGGGTTCGGGAATTACCGGCCTTTTTTTTTTTTTTTGCATATCCTTTACAGGACATCGCTGTCAACACCAGCATCTTTCAGCTGTATGTTGATTTCTTGGCAAGATTACGCTCAGTAGTTTGCCATTGCTTTCTGAGCGGCCGGCTCACATACCCCGTAAGTTACCGATGCGATTCGAACCACTGCTGATTCTCATCGTCATCACGTCACCGACGAGAGTATACGAGATTACGGAGAAAAGTCATAACCTCTAAGCCACGAAGCAGGCAATTACCGGTCTGTAAAGGATATATGGGCCAATACTGCAACTTTTGTATTTGCTTTCTACAAGGACCTTCAGGATAAAAAAGAGACAGTGGCGGTAGCTCTTGACCTGGATGATGCGTATAGCAGGGTCAGATATGATCGGTTGATATACACACTGCTGGACATGGAGGTCTGCCCTTGCCTTGTCAGATGGGTTGCGGCGGTCCTCTATGAGCGGAAGGTTGCACTGATCTTTTTGTAGAAGTTTCTATTTGCCTGCTTGTAGTTTTTATTTACGGTTTTTCCATATTCCCCCCCCCCCCCCAGTCTTTTTGTTTTTCTTTATTATTATTTTCGAGTGTCTTTTTGCTATTCTTTATTCTATGTAATCAATATCATGTTTGCTCTTCACCCACTTTATATATATACATATTGTTGTTTGTCCATCAAGAATGATGATGACCAATCATTTCATCCAGTGGGGTTGATAGTATGGAGCCGTGAGTTCTAAGATGGCTGATGGCTATTTTGGCTCGAAATGTTCTTGGACAATGTGGACAAAGAATGCTTGACGTTTCTGAAGAAGGATTTCCTGCAGTGGTTTTTCTTTCCTGCCTTTTCTTCACAGCTCTTTCAGTCCTGGTTGCCTCACACGTGACTGCACCCTTGCGTAATGATGTACGCCACGAATTTCGATCTCTGGCTGCAGTCTCCCAGGTGTCATGATGAATTCCAAAAGCATTCAGTGAGATTTTCAGAGTGTCTTTAAAGCGTTTCCTCTGTCCGCCTTGGGAGCGTTTACCACAACGCAACTCGCCGTAAAAAATTCGATTAGGGAGCCTTTGATCTGGCATGCGAGTTAAGTGACAAGCCCAGGAATCTGATTCTTCATTAGTATAGTGTGGATACTGGGCATGGACGCTCTTTCTAGCACTTCAGTGTCTGGGATCTTGTCTTGCCATTTAATCTTCAGTAGCTTCCTTAGGCAGACTGTGTGGAAGTGGTTTAATTTCCTAGCATGTCGCTGGTTTACAGTCCAGGTTTCACAAGCATATAATGGGACGCAGAGGTGTTTCGAAGGCACCAGGGCCGGGTTATATCCTGGCCAAGACCTATTGACGCGTCTTCGTCGAGCGTCCTGGGCAACAGGTCCCTTCGGGGTCTTGGCTAAAGTCAATAGGATCGCCGATTCCTCCGAAGTCGGAGAGTGTCTGCCTGTACGCGAGGAACCACCAGTCTGCACACCAATAAGCCAGACATGGGACAACGGATACTCACACAAACCTCAGGTCCTGTATGACATCACACTGATGTTGGACAACAGGATGCCTTCATCCGACATACAGGACTTCGCGTTGGAGCTCAAGCCAACGAACACAAGCAAGCAAGCAAGCAGCACAAGCATATAACAGTGTGGAAAATACAACTGCTTTGTAGACTTTCAGCTTTGTTTGCAGGCTTATTCCATTTCTGTCCCATACATTCTTGTACAGTCTGCCAAAGGCCACGCTGGCCTTGGAGATTCTTGCATTCACTTCATCATCAATTGTGGCAGCTTATGACTCAGTGCTGCCAAGATAGGTGAATTTGTCCACAACACTTAGTCTATGACCATACACTTTGATATTCGGCACAGTGTGTCGCAACAATACAATATACACAATGACACAATATATATATATATATATATATATATATATATATATATATATATATATATATATATATATATATATATATATATATATATATATATATATATATATATATTGGGGGTGTGTTTTACCGTTTTCTTTACTTCGGCGTTCCACCAACTTGTTATTTTCTTTATCCGTGTTTTGCGTTTTTCGTGGTTCCACATGCTATTTTGGAAGTATTTAAAATGCTTGATTTGAGCAATTCCCATTCTTCTTCCACAGATTTTCTTTCTGAAGGTAGTTTTAAAAAAAGATTTCATTTAGTTCTTTCTTATAATGTTTCATCACTGCTTCGTCTTTGAGATTATTTAGGTTTACTAATTCTCTTGGCATGTATTTGCCTGGTCTTTACTTTCTTCGTTTGTTGGTTTTTATTGTGGTATACATGTCTTCACCTTTCTGATCATTGTATGACAGGTTAACAAAGGGTAAAGATAATCCAGGCAGATAATTCTCTGGGTAGTTTTGTGTGTATTTGTCTGGACGCAACCTTTCGGCCGATGGCTTTTCCATGCATGGTTTTTGCGGTACTAATTTAACTTATGTAGATAGTCTATTAACGGTAAAATACAGCGTACGGTTAAAATAGAAGTGTCCAAAATGTGGTTATGTACGA
Organism: Cepaea hortensis; assembly: GCA_963921405.1. Lineage (NCBI taxonomy): Eukaryota > Metazoa > Mollusca > Gastropoda > Stylommatophora > Helicidae > Cepaea > Cepaea hortensis. The sequence continues at coordinate 203,090,392 of OY992877.1, forward strand.
GGGGAAGTCAATAAGTAAGCCACAGATGGCTTTAGAAAAATAACTAAATATGGTAATAACATGAAACCAGTTTATTTTTATACATACATTGTCCCTTTATTCTCATCTCAACTCATCATGTTTCTATTGTATCTTGCGGTGTCGAGGTGAAGTATAAACATCATGAGAGTGCCCGATTATGAGCTTCATGTACCGATATTCCCATGGACTCTGCTATTCCCCCCGTCCCTTTATTTCTCAACATAATTTCCACCAACATTGATGCACTTATCCCATCGTTTTATCAGTCCTCCCAAACCCGCTGCATGGAACTGCGTGCTCTGTTTTCTAAACCACGTTTTCACTTCACATTCAACTCGGCGTCATTCGCGAAATGTCTCCTGCCAAGGTGGGTTGTCAGTGTTTATGCTGACAAATATTTGTCCCGTAAAGCGGTGCATAGCTGGTTAGAAAAAAGTTACGAGGGCGAGTCAATAAATAAGTTACACAGTTGTGTGGGATGGCAGGTCTTACCCTCGTAGACGACTAGGAAGAACATCATGGCAAGAGAAGGGGAAAAACAAGGAAGTATTACACTGTCGGCACGTCATCAGTGTGACGCAGATGGCCTTTGTTTACAAGACCATTTCCTGGGAACCCTGGTCACTGTTTACGTCTCGAGAAGGATTCCAACAGCTGACCCTTGACCAACAGACGCTTGTCAGTCGGTCAAGTGATCAAGTGTTGGAATCCTTCTAGGGTCATGATGATCTTCCTAGTCGTCGATACAATCATATTTGGGACACTTATATTTCGCCCCTAACAAGGAAGTATTGTACAAACTGGGCGTGAAGAAAACGTTACTAAGAGAGATCAAAGCAAGCAATTGAGGTACTTCGGCGACATTCTTCTTCCTCTTTGGTATTGTCCATGTTATTGCGTCTAACAAACCATTAGTTGGTTTCAGGTTCCTGCCGTGCAATTACGTTGATTGTTGTAAGTTTGGCGGGACTGTAGTAATGTTATGTTGTGTTATGTATCCTGGAAAATCAGTAAATAATTCATGGAAACCTTTGAGATATGGTTTTATAGAAGAATGCTGAAAATTCATTGGACAACCAAAATGAGCAATATAGACATTTTGAGGAGAAACTAAGTCGCAAAGCCAACTTATCACAAACATCAGAAAGAAGCAATCATCATTTTGTGGTCACATTATGAGAAACAAACTGGAACATGTTGTGACAATGGAGGAGATTTGTGGGAAGAGAGATAGAGGAAGACAGTGAAAGAAAATTCTTGACAGTCTTGTGTCATTGCATAACAGGTAGTCAACACATCAATTGATTAATTTCGTCAGACATCGCAATTTGTGAAGAAACATTGTCTCCCACGCCAGTCGAGCGGCACTTGATAACGATGATGATATGTTATGTTTATTTTTAAAACGACGTCAGTGTACATTGAACTGTTCACTGTTCAGTTATATATATATATATATATATATATATATATATATATATATATATATATATATATATATATATATATATATATATATATATATATATATCAAGCTTTTTATTGTTTCTGCTAAACTGCCAGTTCCTTATAACACTGTTATTGCCTATTGCAGTCCCAGGAAATCACATCTGTTGTTTAAAGAGGGCAGTAAGAATAACAAAATTATAAGTGCATTACTGCCACACGTGCCAAATATACGCAATTATCATGTGACATACACAAAGACGTGGTCGATCATGGGTCCCCATCTCGTATGATTACGAGGAGTGTCGGATCACTTGCTTGTTCATGTCCAAATTGTGCCATTGTGGCTAAGCCATTCGAATATTTATTCGTCTTTCTCTTGCTCTTTCCCCGTCAAGTTTGCCAGTTGCCAAATATCCACACCTTACAAAAATAAATACGTTATCAGAATATTTTAGTGTAATCTGATTAAAAGTTAAAAGTATACATATCATTTGGATTGCTACACATGAAGAATAGCCAGTCTTATCATTGATTGGTAAATATGCAGAATAGCCAATAATACATGAGACGTTCATTAGCAGACATGAAGAATAGCCAAACATTGGCACCTTGCCGTCTTGACAGACGATAGTTTGTGCTTTAAAAAGGCATAATAACTTTTACCTATGACGGTAGCGCATGTGACTGATAAGGCCAATTTGCGCTGTAAATGTCCGTTCACAGTGGGTGCATGTGAACACGTGGTCATTTCCACCATCATGCACCATCTTACGTCTCAAACGCTCGGTGTGTGACTTATCTGCAATAATTTTCTCCTTTGTCTTTATTCCATTTCTGATGTTTGCCCTCCATGCAACACGTTCAGTGGCGACTTGCTCCCAATGTGCATTATCAATGCCTGTATCAATCATGTCCCGCTTACACACATCTTTGTATCGTAGTAGAGGCCGACCCTGAGATCTCTTACCCATCTGTAATTCACCAAAAAAGATGTCCTTTGGTATTCTACCATCATCCATCCTCCTAAGATGTCCTATCCATCTAAGTCTACGAAGACTGAGCATGGAATAAACTGTCACACAACCTGATCTTTCCAATACTTCAGTATTTGTGATTTTGTCTTGCCACTTAATACCAGGAATTCTTCTCAGACACCGCAAATGAAAGCTGTTTAAACGTTTCTCTTGGTGTGAGTAAGTTGTCCAGGTTTCACTGCCATAAAGAAGAGTACTAAGGACACAGGCTTGATAGACAAGCACTTTTGTTTTTGCAGTAAGCTTCCTGTTCTCCCAGACTCTTTTTGTTAACCTGTTCATTGTTGTTGCTGCCTTACCAATCCGGATGTTGATTTCCTGATCTAGGGATAATTTGTTCTTTACCACTGATCCTAGATATGTAAAATCGTCTACCATCTCTAGTTCGGCGTCGTCAATAAATATTGATGGTACCCCATGTGCACCTTGTGACATAATCTGTGTCTTCTTTTTGCTAATTGCTAAACCAAATTCAGAACAAGCATTGGAGAATGCAGATAGTAGACATTGCAATTCTTCCTCAGAGTGGGTCGTAACTGCAGCATCATCTGCAAAAAGCAACTCTCTGATCAGTACCCTCCTAATTTTGGTCTTGGCCTTCAATCTTTGAGCATTGTAAAGGCCGCCATCTGAGCGTGAGTGAATGTATATACCACCATCCTGATCACGAAAGGCATATTTCAGTAGAAGTGAAAAGTATATTCCAAAGAGGGTGGGAGCTAGTACACAACCTTGCTTAACTCCACTCTTGATTTCAAATTCTTCAGAAGTTGCACCATCAAACTTGATTATACCGTTCATGCCTGTGTGGAACGATTCCACAATGGACAGAAGAGTTGGTGGGCAGCCAATCTTCTTTAGTGTTTTGAATAGACCCTCACGACTGACAAAATCAAATGCCTTTGTGAGGTCGATGAAGGCAATAAACAGTGGTTGATTCTGTTCACGGCATTTTTCTTGTATTTGTCGCAATGAGAATATCATATCAATGGTAGACCGGTTCTGTCGAAAGCCACACTGTGATTCGGGGTAGATTTGATCTTCTAGGACTTGAAGTCTGCGCAGAACAATTCTGGCAAATACTTTTCCAACAATACACAGAAGTGAGATACCCCTATAGTTGTTGCAGTCGCTCCGATCGCCCTTGTTCTTGTACAGTGTTATGATGCTTGAATCTTTGAAATCCCGTGGGACTTGTCCTTCTCGCCAGCATAGTTCTATTAGCTGGTGGATCTGTAGAGTGAGTGTGTCTTGCCCACTCCTTATAACCTCTATTGGAATCCCATCCTTACCTGGAGCCTTGCCAGATGCAAGTTCATTTATAGCACACTTAACTTCTGTTATGGTGGGAAGTGTGTCCAGGTGGTCAAGAGTTGATAGAGCCTCTATGGCGTTGAGGGCATCATCCGCTAGTTTGGTCTCACTTGAGTAAAGCTCCAAATAGTTCTCTACCCATCTGTCCATCTGCTGTTTCGTATCAGTGATGATTTCTCCAGTCAAGGTTTTCAATGGTGCACTTCTTTTGATCACTGGACCACAGGCTTTCTTTATTCCTTCATACATGCTTCTTATGTCTCCCTTATCACTTGCGATTTGAATGGACTCACATAACTTGATCCAATAATCATTTGCACACTGCCTGGCAGCCTTTTGCACATCCTTCCAAGCTTGCCTTAGTTCACTCAGAGTGTTACGCGTTGGTCTTTCCTTGTTTCTTAAGAGAGCTTTCTTCTTCTTATAAATCAAGGGCTGCAGAGTCTCGCTGTTTGCCGCAAACCAGTCCTGCCTCTTATGATCCACAGTGCCGTAAACCCCTACAGCAGTTTTATAAAGAGTTTCCTTAATTTGACCCCACTTTTCATTTACTGTACAATTTTCTGGTGTATCAGTGAAAGCGTCTTCAAGTTGCTGTTGAAACTGAAAGCACTTTTCAGGATCGTGAGTGTTAATAATATTAATCCTGGGGCTAGATTTGTGTTTAGCTGTGTAGATTCTCTTTGATCTAAGTCTAACCCTTGCAACAACCAGAGAATGATCCGTATTACAGTCAGCACTGTGGTAACTTCGAGTCAATGATATATAGTTCAGATGTTGTCTCCGTGTGATGATGAAGTCCAGCTGGTGCCAATGGCCGGATCTTGGATGTTTCCATGTGACCTTATGCATCTCTTTTGTTTTAAAAAAGGATTTTGTAATACATAGGTCATTACTGGTGCAATGCTCCAGCAGCCTTTGCCCATTTTCATTCATGCGACCGATGTTGTATTTTCCAAGGCACACTGGCCATGAACTCGAGTCCTTGCCCACACGAGCATTGAAATCACCGAGCATATAAATGTAGTCAGATTTTGGAACTGCCTTTATCACGGAGTCTAACTCCTCATAGAACGAATCCTTCACATCATCAGAGGAATCGAGTGTTGGTGCATATGCAGTAATAATGGTGGCAAACCCACAAGAGGTTGCCAAGCGCAGGGATAATAGTCTTTCATTTTCTCATGCTGGAATTTCAATCATTCCCAGTAGCGAATTCTTGACTGCAAAACCCACACCGTGTTGCCTTTTTTCTGCCTGCCGTCTACCCTTCCAAAAAAAGGTGTAATTGTTTTCCCTGAGTGACCCTTCCTCAGCGAGGCGAGTCTCCTGCAGGCCAGCAATATCAATGTTAAGACGATTGAGTTCGGCATCAATCACAGCCGTTTTTCTCACGTCGTCAATATTGGTCAAGTCAGTGGAAAATCCTGGACACATGGTTCTCACGTTCCTGGTTGCAAGCCGTAGCTTGAGGTTTCTATTTTTATTTTTGTTTGTACCTGGTGCATTGGTTTTACAGCCTGCGATACAGATTTTGTCCTAGCCCCAAGCACCCATTGAAGCAGGCAGGCTGAGGCGGATCAGCACCCAATTGGCCGGGGACTGCCCAGCTTGAGGCGGGCGGTAGCTGATCAGTGACACCTGTAGGTGTCTCCCACCGTCAGAGGCAACGCGTGGCGCCCCATGTCTACGCCAGTTGATAGGGACTTATAACCCGTAACAGTTGCCTCTCGCTTTGATTCCGAGACCAGTTAAGACCAGGGATGGAGTTATTGCCTCTCCATAGCACAAAACGTTGGCTAAAATATAGAGATCATGTGTTGCCCATGAAGCACGATCCCTCTCTCGGCCTGCCTAGTTCACTCCAGAGGAAAGGTAACACCCCTACATCTGGAACAAGACAAGCTGCAGAAACTGCCAGATCAGCAAAGCAATGCTCTAACTGTCCGCTTGTCGGAGCTTCGATCCTAGACCAGCTGCCAACCAAGGCTTAGGGCATGGTCTGCCCTGCCATGACATTTTGTCTTTAGCTTGCATTTCCTCGCACCAGGGTAAGGCTTGTACCCTCCCAATTGCGCTCTTCCGCCCGAAGCCGTTGGCACAATGTGGGGTGTCGGGTTTGGTAAGCGCCGCCCAACGTTCGGCGCTAACAGAAAACAGGTAGTACCGTCTACTGTTATACGGTAGCTCAGTCATATCTGACTAAGACCTGACACATAGCCAAACACATGATACGTTAATTAGCAGGCATGAAGAAAGACCTCGTTTTGCTCGATGCTATTTAAAAAAATGGCTGCAGAATATCAATGCACTTAAAGACCAGGGATAAATAGAAGAAAGCCAGTGAAAAACACAGACGTAAATAGAAGAAAGCTGGTGAAAATAGAAACGTAAATAGACAACAATTGAAAGGATATGAAACCATAGGCTATCTTTAATTTGCCACAATATGAGACAACATGGTCTACTAGTGTACATATTCAAATGCAAACTCCCACAGAAAAGACGAAGAGGACATCGATGAAACTACTGCAACACACAGGCACGTATTGTCTTAGAGGCACTCCTCCACTTCTAGATAGATAAGTACCGCCTACGATAGTTAAGTTTAGTCGACGGATCAACATCACGACACACGGGTGTAACCCATAAGTGCTCCGTTCTACTCCTAACTCAAGCTTGAGTCCGGAGAATCTCAGCTCAGTGCACGAACTCCATAGCACCGGCGAGGATCCTGAAATACTTTGGGTAGATTTTTAACTCGAAATCTTTGCCCGGGCAGCGCCGCTTGGCTACTCATTTTCGATTTCCAACTGCCAAGGGATTTTTTTACGTGCGCAACAATACACACGGGCGTCCGATCTCACTACCAAGAGACCAGGGACATTTTGTTACTAGAAGTCCACGTGAAAAAAATCCCGGCTCTCACCGGGACTTGAACCCGAAACCTCCAGCACACGAGGCGGACATCATACCTCGAGACTACTCATCCCCCAACTGCAACACACAGGCAGGCATTGTCTTAGAGGTACACCCGAACTTCTAACTAGAGAAGTACCGGCTACGACACGGGATGTTGGTGTCCTACAGCACACGGATCGCCATGACGTTATACTCCCCTACCCCCTTCTCACCACATCTCAGACTAGTGGACTTGGTGCTTAGTCTTCTCAAACAAGCGCTAAATTATAGGAGGCCCCATGCTCACGATACTTCTTGTTCTACTTTTCTTTCCTCCTACTTACTCTTCTTTTTTTTTTTCATCCACCTTGTATCCCTCAGTGGAGCACAGGCCTCAAGTGGCCCATGCCAAACCCTCCTGTCATATGTCATCTCCACAGCTCGCTCCATGTCCTTCATATAATATTCACCCGTGTCTCTAATTCAGTGGTTCTCAACCTTTTTTGGCCCATGCACCCCTTCAACATATGTTCAGAATATAATTCCCCCATTTCGTATTTCCTCCCAATAAATCCCCCCCCCCCCCCCCACACACACAGTATACGTCAAAATGGAAGCTAAATTTAACACCTCATACTAGAACAAGTCTAGGCGTCTACATAAAACATGATTTGCGGGTCTACTTACGTTATAAAACGAATTTCAGAAGTGAGCGAAGCACAGAACAGTAAAGTATGGAGGGAAAAACAATATCCAGTAATTGGTTCTTGTATTAATGCGATCTTGAAATAATCTTAATCCCCCCTACCCTAAAATCCCCCCTGGTGGGTGGGGGGAATTCCCCACCGGTTGAGAGGTTGAGAACCACTGCTCTAGTTAGTCGCGGTTCCAACTTCACGGCTAGGTTTGCCTCATAACGCTCCATTCTTGTGCCAGTGAATATCACACAAAATTTTATCAGCATTTATTAGCAGTTTTCTCAATGTATGTCCTCTGTCTGTGAAATGTAGAAGAAAAAAAAAAAAAACAATCGGTAATTGGAAATCGTAAACCGTCTCACTGGCAATATATCAAGATTAGAAACTCTACCCATAGTAGACTTTGTATAGCATTATGGCTGTATTTCCTGCTCCGTGGCGAAGGGGTTTGGGGCGTAGTTCGTAATCCCGCATACTATGATCGAAACATGATTTGGCAGCATACTGCCTTGCGTTGGTATTCATAAAATGATGTCAGTGCCGGTCGTTCAGAAAGTAATGGCAAACTACTGAACGTAAACTTACCAAGAGATCACAAACAGCCAAAAATGCTGAGGTTGACTACGACTTCCTGTAAAGGATATGCAACTAAAAAGTCTTTTACACTCTTTTGGTATCTCGTCTGGGAATCGTTTTATTGTAAAACGAGTCTGTTCTCATGTGATGCCGAGAACTTATTTTCATTGTAGTGCGAGAAATTGTTTTCATTTCACACTTTGAGAATGTGTTGTTATTTCACACGCTAAGAATCTGTTTTCATTTCACACCGAGAATTTGTTTTCATTTCACGCCGAGAATTTGTTTACATTTGGAGATTAGAATTTGTTTTCGTGTCAAGATGGTATCAGTCTCATTGCTGGCGTGTCGGTAAAGTCTGTTTTCCGGCTGAGGAATAAAGGTTATCTGCCTATGACGTTTATTCGTTGATATCCGGTCTGTTTCAGCGCTGACATGAGCTTCTTCTAATATGCAGAAATGTCCATTGCGGAACCATGTGAAGCCACCGAGACAGGTCAGAAATGAGCTTCAACTAACGTTAAAAAATGTCCATGGGGGAAGCCCTTTGAGGCCACCGAGACAGGTCAGAAATAAATTCACATGCATTGTTCGGAGCCCAAGAAAGTAGATGAAAGAGTGGAGACTAGAGGGCGCACTAAACTTTGTAGGCTATCTCGGCGTGAAATAAACACACATTCTCCGTGGTGTCGAGTTAGTCATGCGTGGTTGTGCACCTGTTCTTACAATATGGTGCTGTCGTCATGTGGAGATGACAGGTTCGAATCCCGGTGGGGTAACTATCAATTTTTATGTTGTCTAGTGTGTCCTCTATGTATGTATGAATGAAGATATATGGACGTGTGAGAGAGAGAGATGGAGAAAGAGAGAAAGATAGATGGAGAAAGAGAGATAGAGATAGACATATGGAGAAAAAAAGATAGAGAGATGGAGAAAGAGAGTGATTGAGAAAGAGAGAAAGAGAGACGGAGAAAGAGAGAGATGGAGAAAAAGAGAGATTGAGAGAGATGGAGAAAGAGATAGCGATGGAGAAAGAGAGAAACAGTATATATAAGTTAGTATTTGTGTATGCGAGGGGGTGTCCATTTGTGTGTTACTGAGTGTGCGCATAACGTGTGAGTTTGTGTAAGTGATGTAAGTATGTATCCAGGTGTGTGTGTGTGTGTGTGTGTGTGTGCGTGTGTGCGCGCCTGACTCATAACATATAATATGAAATGTTCATGTTCACAACATTCATCTGACAATGTTTCCCCCCCCCCCCCTTAAGTAAATGTAACATGCACAGCAGATAATTGATGTACGAAAGATGAGTGATTGGAAGGGCTGAATGTAAGACGGACCTGTGTGCCCTGTTTGTGACCCTTTGAAAATAAAGTTCTTTCGTTCGTTCCAGTCTCTATTTCTTTCTTAAACGCCGACGATAATTAAACAATACTTGTGAATTTATTTATGAGTTCTTCTTATGTTGTTTTCTAGAAGGAAATTAGAGCATTATTTCAAGCACGTTGCATAAATATGGTCAGTGAATGCACATACTCAGGGAATAATTAACTTAATTAGTAACTTAACTATAGATCCCTGCAGACATTTCTAATTATGGATTGATGTGTAGCTGCAAAGCTCAATGTTACTTTCAGTTGTTTCCCTTTTCCTCTGAATGTTGCGGTCTCTCTCTCTCTCTCTCTCTCTCTCTCTCTCTCTCTCTCTCTCCTCTCTCTCTCTCTCTCTCTCTCTCTCTCTCTCTCTCTCTCTCTCTCATGTGTGTGTGGAGGATATTCGGGAGGATTATTGGAAGTATGTGGGTGTTGGTGGGTTGGGGGTGTGGGTAGGGAATGTGTATTTGGATGGGTGAATGGGTGTGTAGGAAGTGTGGGGTAAGTGTGAGTGGGTAGAGGATGTATGTGTGGGTGGTGAGGATGTTTGTAGGTGGGGGATGTGTGGGTGGGCGGGGGAGATGTGTAAGTGGGTGAGAGATGTGTGGGCGGGGACGTATATGAGGAATGCATGTGGGGGATGTATGTGTGGGGGAATGTGTTTATGGGTGGAGTTTTGTGTGGGAGGGGAGATGTGTGAGAGGTGGGGGAGGTGTTTGGCTGGGTGGTTGGGGTGTGTGTGGGTGGGACGGTAGATGAGAGATGCATGTGTTGATGGGCGGGTGGGTTATGTGTGGGTGTGAGTGGTTGATGGATGAGTACGTGAGTGGGTGGATGTGTGTGAGAGATGAGTGTATGGTTGGGGGGGGGGTTGTGTTTGTGGGAAGATGTGTGTGAGCGGCGGATGTGTGTGGGTGGGGTATATGTGGATGGTGGGATGTGTGTGGGTGGGAGGTGTTTTTTTTTGGTGTTTATGGGTGGGGGTTATGTGTGGGCAGGTTGGCTGATGTGTGTGTGGGTGGGGAAAATTGTGATTGTGATGGAGCGGGATGTATGTGTGGATATGTGCGGGATGTGTGGGTTGACAGGTGTTTGTGTGTGTGGCTGGTTGCGGGTGTGTGGGTGTGTGGTAGAGAATATGTGGGTGGGTGTGTGCGTATCAGTTATGGGATGGGTGGGGATGTATGTGTGGGGAAATGTGTGTGGGTGGGGGATCAGTGGGTGGGTGGCGGCATGTATGTTTGCCTGAGTCTGTGTGAGTGCGTGGAGGTATTTGTGGGTGGGTGGGGGTGTGGTGGGTGGGGGATGTGTGGGTGTCTGAGGGATGTGTGGGTGGCTGCGGGGTGTGAGGGTGGATGGGGGATGTGTCTCACAACATTGCAATATGCACTGTTTATGTTTACAACTTTCATTTGACAATGTTTTTTCCCCCATGTGAATGTACCATGCGTAATATGCAATGTTTATGCTTACAAAATCCATTTGACAATGTTTTTTTTTTCCCTATGTAAATGTAACATGCACATTTGATGAAGGAAAGATGAGTGATCGAAAGGGCCGAATGTAAGACGGGCCTGCGTGCCCAATTTGTTACCCTTTTAAAATAAAGTTTGTTTGTTCGTTCGTTCTCTCTCTCTCTCTCTCTCTCTCTCTCTCTCTCTCTCTCTCTCTCTCTCTCTCTCTCTCTCTCTCTCTCTCTCTCTCTCTCTCTCCCGCCCTTTTTTTCCAAATAAGTATTGTCGTAAGAAATTAATTATCATTAACAGCATTTCAAGATCATATTTTCAATATAGAAAGCACGTAAACCCATATGAACTCAGTGAAACTGCAGTAAAGCGGTCACAATGCAACGAGTAAATAAATGAAGACTAGAAGTAGAATCGGTATGCTTTAGTGGAAGCTTATGTTTGAAAAGTACTTTTTATAATCTGGTCATTTCATTACGTATTGCTTCAAGTATAGGTCGGAGTAGCCGAAAGGCTTAACTCATATGTTCGTCCCAGACCTTTGGACTCAAAACTTGACTTCTCTTTCAGAAAGCAATGGTAAACTACTGAACATAAAATTGCCAAGTAATTCACGAATAGCCAATCAAGTCTGGCGTTGATTGGGGCGTCCTGTAATAAAATAAAGATCATGCATTGTTTTTAAAACTGCTGAAACTGGTTCAGTTATTTCTTCTTCCGATAGCAGCATCATTGAAACATAACAACAAACATCCAGCTGTAAATATAAATACAGCGTTATACAAATAACATATGCCGCACAAAGACATGCGATTAAATACATAACGGTATGTGGTATGTATTTATACAAATGTAGCAAACAAAAACCATTTAGAAATGGTTGATCCCATACACCCAGTCACCGTTGGTCCAATCCATATTATACATTATATTTGTCCGATGTGCTGACGCCGAGGTAAGGGGTTCAACCCCTACACCAGACAGTTGGACTAAAATGTTCAGTTCTCGTCCTTGACTTAAAAGTAAATTACAAGTGCCTCTGAAGTCGGAGTGGGTTTGCCTGATGGCGAGGGACACTGTTAATAGGGACAGCTAATCCACACCCAAAATTCAGCCCAGCACTATTAGAAGTAGTGTGTATGAACTACGCCTGAGTTCTAAAGCGAACGAGCGGGGAAAAAAAAGAAGAAACCTCTGAAAACACTTGCACAGAAAGAACTCAAAGACTATATATATATATATATATATATATATATGTGTGTGTGTGTGTGTGTGTGTGTGTGTGTGTGTGTGTGTGTGTGTGTGTGTGTAACAGGAAGAAGAATATAAAGGATAGGAGGACATAGTTTCCTATTCTTTGGTGCTCAAAGACAAAGAAGCGCAACACTGACTTTTAGTGGGCCAGAGAAGAAAAAGATAATAAGAAGACATAGAGAAAAAGAGCACTTTATATATTCTCTCCAGTTAACAAAAAAAAAAAAAAAAAGGGGATAGAGAGTTAGACAGAAGATTTCCAGGAGTTCTTAGCGGAGAACTATGCCTTAATGCACATTCCAGACAAAAGATCACTGAGATGAGCTGAACCAACATTAATGAATGGAACAAACAATGACTAACATTACTAGAACTACAAAGACTAAACATAATACAACAGCAAGGACTAGATAAACAAGGTAACAACAATATGCTTTATTTTGTCCAATACTGTAGCTCATATTCACAACTGTGCGGATACAAAAGTAAGATTTCTTATAGGGAAGACAATCAACACTCCATAACACTGACATTCATATAGGCAGTCTGCCGCATATAGCCAGACCTCTGCCTGTTGTGGCCGAGCTTACGGGGTGCTCCTAAACCCTGCTACGATACCTATACAGCCGGCTGACCAGGACTGGACAGCAGAGAGACCATCACTTGAGAAACAACAAGAACACAACGCTATATCTAGGGATGAGCCTTACAGTGCGGAGACGGGACTCAACATCCTGAGACACACAACACAACACTATGGATCACTGTAGTTCACAGGGGAGGTCAGTGGATTGGGCTCCAGATATTACCAAACCCCTGTGCCTCAGCCAGATCCAATATTGTGCCTAATGCCACCAGAGGAAGTCATGTCCCCAAACCGACTGAGACACATTACTATAACAAGACCACAACTTCAAAAAATAGAGGTATAAACATGAGTGTGAAAATCTCAGATAAGTCGAACCAGAAACTATACTTTTAACCATACAACAACCAACTAAGGTATGGAAAGCTCGACTATGGGATCAGTTGGGAGGGTAGGGAGAAAATGTGAGGTAAGGAAAAATTGGAGGTGAGGGAAACTGGGGATAAACAAAGATAGAGGTAAGGAAAAATGGGGGAAGGGGGGGGGGTGATTAAGGACCCAGGGTTGTTCCTGTTCCCTTCTATGACAGGAATTACATCCTCAACCATCGTGCACCAGTGGGAATGTCTCTGCAGGCCATGTTTCAGTCAGCCTGCCCGACCGCCTTTCATTTTTACAGGTTTAAGTACCCAACAGATGGACATCCGTGACACAGTCTGGCCGATGCCTGTCGCTCATATACGTTATTGACTGGAGATGGTGTGAGGGAGATGATTACATTCCCCCTCTCTACTTGGTGTCAGTGCGGCCGTCGGCCGCCTAGGCCACTCCAGAACTCAATTGCCGGGACAAAATCTGCGCCAATCTCGGCCGGGGAGAATTACCCATGATACCCCAGCTGCGCAGTGGAGGGGGGGGGGGGGGGGAGTTCTTGTCGTTGCATCAGCCGGAAATGCTGTAGAGCCGTGTCATGTCACGCGGCTTCACCCACACACACACACACACACACACACACACACATATATATATATATATATATATATATATATATATATATATATATATATATATATATATATATATGGGAGTCAGGTCTTAGTCAGATATGACTGAGCTACCGTATAACAGTAGACGGTACTACCTGGTTTCTGTTAGCGCCGAACGTTGGGCGGCGCTTACCAAACCCGACACCCACATTGTGCCAACGGCTTCGGGCGGAAGAGCGCAATTGGGAGGGTACAAGCCTTACCCTGGTGCGAGGAAATGCAAGCTAAAGACAAAATTGTCATGGCAGGGCAGACCAGGCCCTAAGCCTTGGTTGGCGACTGGTCTAGGATCGAAGCTCCGACAGGCGGACAGTTAGAGCATTGCTTTGCTGATCCGGCAGCTTCTGCAGCTTGTCTTGTTCCAGATGTAGGGGTGTTACCTTTCCTCTGGAGTGAACTAGGCAGGCCGAGAGAGGGATCATGCTGCATGGGCAACACATGATCTCTATATTTTAGCCCAGGCTTTGTGCTATGGAGAGGCAATAACTCCATCCCTGGTCTTAACTGGTCTCGGAATCAAAGCGAGAGGCAACTGTTACGGGTTATAAGTCCTTGTCAGTTGGCGTAGACATGGGGCGCCACGCGTTGCCTCTGACGGTGGGAGACACCTATAGGTGTCACTGATCAGCTACCGCCCGCCTCAAGCTGGGCAGCCCCCAGCCAATTGGGTGCTGATCCGCCACAGCCTGCCTGCTTCAATGGGTGCTTGGGGCTAGGACAAAATCTGAATCGCAGGCTGTAAAACCAATGCACCAGGTACAAACAAAAATATAAATAGAAACCTCAGGCTACGGCTTGCAACCTGGAACGTGAGAACCATGTGTCCAGGATTTTCCACTGACTTGCAGTTCCAAAATCCGACTACATTTATATGCTCGGTGATTTCAATGCTCGTGTGGGCAAGGACTCGAGTTCATGGCCAGTGTGCCTTGGAAAATACAACATCGGTCGCATGAATGAAAACGGGCAAAGGCTGCTGGAGCATTGCACCAGTAATGACCTATGTATTACAAACTCTTTTTTTAAAACAAAAGAGATGCATAAGGTCACATGGAAACATCCAAGATCCGGCCATTGGCACCAGCTGGACTTCATCATCACACGGAGACAACATCTGAACCATATATCATTGACTCGTAGTTACCACAGTGCTGACTGTGATACGGATCATTCTTTGGTTGTTGCAAGGGTTAGACTGAGACCAAAGAGAATCTACACAGCTAAACACAAATCTAGCCCCAGGATTAATATTATTAACACTCATGATCCTGAAAAGTGCTTTCAGTTTCAACAGCAACTTGAAGACGCTTTCACTGATACACCAGAAAATTGTACAGTAAATGATAAATGGAATAAACTTAAGGAAACTCTTTGTAAAACAGCCGTAAAGGTTTACGGCACTGTGGATCATAAGAGGCAGGACTGGTTTGCGGCCAACAGCGAGACTCTGCAGCCCTTGATTGATAAGAAGAAGAAAGCTCTCTTAAGAAACAAGGAAAGACCAACGCGTAACACTCTGAGTGAGCTAAGGCAAGCTAGGAAGGATGTGCAAAAGGCTGCCAGGCAGTGTGCAAATGATTATTGGATCAAGTTATGTGAGTCCATTCAAATCGCAAGTGATAAGGGAGACATAAGAAGCATGTATGAAGGAATAAAGAAAGCCTGTGGTCCAGTGATCAAAAGAAGTGCACCATTGAAAACCTTGACTGGAGAAGTCATCACTGATAAGAAACAGCAGATGGACAGATGGGTAGAGCACTATTTGGAGCTTTACTCAAGTGAGACCAAACTAGCGGATAATGCCCTCAACGCCATAGAGGCTCTACCAACTCTTGACCACCTGGACACACTTCCCACCATAACAGAAGTTAAGTGTGCTATAAATGAACTTGCATCTGGCAAGGCTCCAGGTAAGGATGGGATTCCAATAGAGGTTATCAGGAGTGGGCAAGACACACTCACTATACAGATCCACCAGCTAATAGAGCTATGCTGGCGTGAAGGACAAGTCCCACAGGATTTCAAAGATTCAAGCATCATAACACTGTACAAGAACAAGGGCGATCGGAGCGACTGCAACAACTATAGGGGTATCTCACTTCTGTGTATTGTTGGAAAAGTATTTGCCAGAATTGTTCTGCGCAGACTTCAAGTCCTAGGAGATCAAGTCTACCCCGAATCACAGTGTGGCTTTCGACAGAACCGGTCTACCACTGATATGATATTCTCATTGCGACAAATGCAAGAAAAATGCCGTGAACAGAATCAACCACTGTTTATTGCCTTCATCGACCTCACAAAGGCATTTGATTTGGTCAGTCGTGAGGGTCTGTTCAAGGCACTAAAGAAGATTGGCTGCCCACCAACTCTTCTGTCCATTGTGGAATCGTTCCATACAGGCATGAAGGGTATAATCAAGTTTGATGGTGCAACTTCTGAAGAATTTGAAATCAAGAGTGGAGTTAAGCAAGGTTGTGTACTAGCTCCCACCCTCTTTGGAATATACTTTTCACTTCTACTGAAATATGCATTTCGTGATCAGGATGGTGGTATATACATTCACTCACGCTCAGATGGCGGCCTCTACAATGCTCAGAGATTGAAGGCTAAGACCAAAATTAGGAGGGTACTAATCAGAGAGTTGCTTTTTGCAGATGATGCTGCAGTTACGACCCACTCTGAGGAAGAATTGCAATGTCTACTATCTGCATTCTCCAATGCTTGTTCTGAATTTGGTTTAACAATTAGCAAAAAGAAGACACAGATTATGTCACAAGGTGCACATGGGGTACCATCAATCTTTATTGACGACGCCGAACTAGAGATAGTAGACCATTTTACATATCTAGGATCGGTGGTAAATAGCAAATTATCCCTAGATCAGGAAATCAACATCCGGATTGGTAAGGCAGCAACAACAATGAACAGGTTAAGAAAAAGAGTCTGGGAGAACAGGAAGCTTACTGCCAAAACAAAAGTCCTTGTCTATCAAGCCTGTGTCCTTGGTACTCTTCTCTATGGCAGTGAAACCTGGACAACTTACTCACACCAAGAGAACAATTGAAACAGCTTTCATATGCGGTGTCTGCGAAGAATTCTTGGTATTAAGTGGCAAGACAAAATCACAAATACTGAAGTATTGGAAAGATCAGGTTGTGTGACAGTTTATTCCATGCTCAGTCTTCGTAGACTTAGATGGATAGGACATCTTAGGCGGATGGATGATGGTAGAATACCAAAGGATATCTTTTTTGGTGAATTACAGATGGGTAAGAGATCTCAGGGTCGGCCTCTACTACGATACAAAGATGTGTGTAAGCGGGACATGATTGATACAGGCATTGATAATGCACATTGGGAGCAAGTCGCCGCTGAACGTGTTGCATGGAGGGCAAATATCAGAAATGGAATAAAGTCAAAGGAGAAAATTATTGCAGAAAAGTCACACACCAAGCGTTTGAGACGTAAGATGGTGCATGATGGTGGAAATGACCACGTGTTCACATGCACCCACTGTGAACGGACATTTACAGCGCAAATTGGCCTTATCAGTCACACTCGCTACCGCCATAGTTAAAAGTTATTATGCCTTTTTAAAGCACAAACTATCGTCTGTCAAGACGGCAAGGTGCCAATGATATGGGAATGATATATATATATATATATATATAACTAGCTGACCCGGCCCGGCTTCTCCCAGGCCCTGGAGGGGATCTATCTATCAGTCTGTCTGTCTGCTTGTTTGTCTGTCTGTCTGGCTGACCCGGCCCGGCTTCACCCAGTCCCTGGTGGGAGCATCTCATCTAATTAATATAAGTAGTCATATAAGCTCTCCCGTTCCCGACTACCTGTCCGTCTGTCTGTCTGACCCGGCTTCACCCAGTCCCTGGTGGGGAGCATCTCATTTTATTCATATACGTAGTCATATAAGCTCTCCCGTTCCCGACTATCTGTTTGTCTGTCTATCTGTCTGTCTGTCTGTCCCGGCCCGGCTTCACCCAGTCCCTGGTGGGGAGCATGTCATTTAATTCATTCATATAAGTAGTCAAATAAGCTTCCGTTCCCGACTATCTGTCTGTCTGTCTATCTATCTGACCCGGCGTGGTTTCGCCGGTAAACAGTAACTTAAAAGAATGTCCTTCCACACACCATTCATTATTTTTAATGAAAACTGTTTTTATTCACCGACATGACAGTTGATAAGTTTTGTAAGCAGAAATAGATGGGTTACAATGTTATGCATTATGCATTATTTTTATGCAAACTTTAAAAATGCCTTAAAGATTATATCATTATTTATTATAACTCATATGCCTAAAAATAACTATAGACAAAGAGTTTAATAATAGTGCAAGTAAGTCCAACAATATGACTATAAAGTATATAGAAATGTTATTAAAATTTATGCCCCTTGAAATAACTTTTCTAGAGTGAAGTCCCCCTGCTATATAGACATTATATAATGAAAATGGAAAAGTAACTGTTATTAAATAAGTAGAAGATTGTACACTAAGAAACTATTATAGTCGGTTGCACAGGAATGAAAGGAAGAAGTGTAGAAAATTTCATCTCAATCGGATGTACCGTTATCGAACGCATCCAATACATAAATCCCCACAAACACACAAAGCCACATACACTCTGTTTTATAGATATAGATAAACACACACACACACACACACACACACACACACACACACACACACACACACACACACGCACACACACAAGAACAGATCACTTTGCAAAGCCGAGATCTAGGTAATGTTTATCACAGTAGAGTGAACCCGAACCTTGGAGTGAACACATCTGGAAGAAGCTAACCTTACACAAATGCATGCGGATGTCTATCACACTGAACTGTGAGGTGCATAATTAGGTGTGAAGCATTTCCCTTGTAAGAGAAACGAAGAAGAGGAGGAGACTTAATTAGTTTCAGAACATTCACGGGGTGAGCATACAGGTTAATAAAGTCAAGTATATGACCCACTTCCAGGCCCCATACTTATATAGACCAATCGGCAATCGATGGGTGCAGTGGTTAATACCACCCGGCCGCTGTTATTTCATATTACACGTCCTGGTAGAGATGTTAGTCTGCGGCGACCTGGGAGACCAGGCCAATTTAAAAACTACTCGCCTCGATGGGGGTTTGAATATAAGATCACAAGGACTGCGTGCAAGCGTGCTAGCCACAGAGCTATCGCATCCCCCAACAACTTAGGCCAGTCAAGTAAAGGACTCTTTTACAGCGGCCCTCAAACACTTTGGTCAGTCAGTTAAGTAAAGGACTCTTTTAACCACAGCCCTCAAACACGTTGGTTAGTCAGTCAAGTAAAGGACTCTTTTACAGCGGCCCTCAAACACTTTGGTCAGTCAGTTAAGTAAAGGACTCTTTTTACCACAGCACTCAAACACGTTGGTTAGTCAGTCAAGTAAAGGACTCTTTTACAGCGGCCCTCAAACACTTTGGTCAGTCAGTTAAGTAAAGGACTCTTTTTACCACAGCCCTCAAACACGTTGGTTAGTCAGTCAAGTAAAGGACTCTTTTACAGCGGCCCTCAAACACTTTGGTCAGTCAGTTAAGTAAAGGACTCTTTTTACCACAGCCCTCAAACACGTTGGTTAGTCAGTAAAGTAAAGGACTCTTTTACAGCGGCCCTCAAACACTTTGGTCAGTCAGTTAAGTAAAGGACTCTTTTTACCACAGCCCTCAAACACGTTGGTTAGTCAGTCAAGTAAAGGACTCTTTTACCGCAACCCCCAAACACTTAGGTCTGTCAGTCAAGTAAAGAACCCTTTCATATGCCTTGACAGTTTCTGCTATTGTGGACATGTAATAACAGATCATGGTAGAAGTGAAACAGAAATAAAAATGACAATAGGAATGGCCAAAAATGTTTTCAACAACATGAAATAAGTATTTACATCTAGAGAGATAACAAGTCATTAAAAATGGCAATTGTCAAATGTTAAGTGTATTTATCTCTACTATATGGCGCGGAAGCCTGTACAATGAACAAGCAATTAGAAAATTAAATAGAAGCCATAGAGATATGGATATATAGAAGAATATGTCGTATTTCATGGAAACAAAAACACTCAAATACAGTCCTTCTTCTTCTTCTTCTTCTTCTTCTTCTTCTTCTTCTTCTTCTTCTTCTTCTTCTTCTTCTTCTTCTTCTTCTTCTTCTTCTTCTGCTGCTGCTACTGCTGCTGCTGCTGCTGCTGCTGCTGCTGCTTCTTCTTCTTCTTCTTCTTCTTCTTCTTCTTCTTCTTCTTCTTCTTCTTCTTCTTCTTCTTCTTCTTCTTCTTCTTCTTCTTCTTCTTCTTCTGCGTTCGTCTAGAATGTTGTTTTAAGACGTAATTGCGTTGTGCCAGATGACAGCAGAGCTGCGATACTTGCACCTTTTGGTTCACACATCAGACTTCTGCGGGCATTTGTTGACCGGAAATACAAACGTTCTAGAAAAACTGGGAACGAAAAGAGAGTTAATAAAAGAAATAAAAAAGAAGCAAGTAACATATTTCGGCCACGTTAAAACAACATAACACTCTTATAAAAACCACAATGAAGGGTAAGGCTGGAGGCAAGCGAGCAAGAAGTAGAAAACGATACAAATTGGAAGATAATATTAAGAGATGGATGAACACCAATCTGACAGAATGTACAGTCAGAGCGACAGATAGACAGTGTTGGAGATCCATTGCAGCCAATTTGGGTTGCGGAGATGGCACCTGATTGATTGATACGCCTTGGGATGTATTGGCAAATGGTGCTAGAATCATTCGATGGAAGATGTGGTTAGTATCATGTCTGTACTTTCTTGGACATTTCCTTGTACTTTTGTTAGCTTGGATCGAACTGGGAGCTCGTGTCAATGTAAACACATTCTTCTGAATGGGGATTTGAACATAATACACAGGGCCAAACAAACCAACAAAACCCAACCAACAAAAACTAACAAACCTATGTAGAAGTTTATACAACAACAGTGAATGCATAGTGACAGCAACTGGAGGACACTCAGAACCCTTCGCCATAAGATCTGAAGTACGACAAGGTTGTGTCCTGTCTCCTCTCTTGTTCATAACATATATAGACAACATATGTAAAGAAACCAGCCAAGCAGAGACAGCAAGAATACGCATGACGAGAAAATATAAGAAGAACCATCTGCAAATCTAACCATTAGAGAACTCCTGTTTGAGGACGACCAAGCACTAATAGCAAAATCAGAAGCTGAATTACAAGACCACATGAATAGTCTAAACGAAATGTGTAGGGAACATAACATAAAAATTAGCACAAGCAAAACAGAGGTAATGCCTATAACTAAAGAAGAACAAACAACAACAATTCACCTAAACGAAAATCCCTTGAAACAAGTAAAGAGTTTCAAGTACCTAGGAAGTATAATATCATCAAATGGCAGATCGGAAGACGAAATCGGAAAATAGGTTGCAATAAGGCAAACCAACTCATTGGACAAATGGCACCAATACTAAAGAACAAACACGTATCAATAACTACTAAGAACGCACTTTACAACACAATCTTCCTACCAACTCTATGTTACCAATGCCAAACCTGGACAATGACAGAAAACGAGAAAAGAAAAATCACAACAACAGAATGAGGTTCCTGAGAAGAATACTCAACGTATCAAGAAGAGATAAGATCAGAAATTAAGAAATCAGGACTAAAGTGGGGGTTAAAGCAGCACTAGATTTTATTAGAAAGCAGCAAGTCAAATGGTTTGGTCATGCAAGTAGGTTACCAGTCAACAGCATACCACAACAAGCAATGATGTACAGACCAGATGGAAACAGAGGAAGAGGCCGACCACGTAAACGCTGGACGGTGGGAATAGCAGAGTCCATGGGAATATCGATACATGAAGCCCATAATCGGGCACTCTCACGCTGTTTATACTTCACCTCGACACCGCAAGGTACAAGAGGAACATGATGAGATGAGATGAGATGAGACACAGGGCCGACAGGCAAGCATGCTAGCATTTGCACTACCTTGTGGATTTAATGAAACAGTCCAAGAGAGCGCATGTAGCCAGCAGTGTTTCCTCAGAGAAGCAGCATTGAAGTGCGTGACATAAAAAACCTAGCATGCAGACAGCATGGATACCATTGTGTGTTCAGCGAACCAGCCCAAGAGCGCCATGAAGCCATCAATGTTTCCGTGCTGAAGCGGCACAAACGTACGTGACATAAAAACCCAGCATGTAGACTGCGTGGATACCATTGTGTGTTTAATGAACCAGGTCAAGGGAGTGCTTGTATCCATTAAATTTCCCTTGCTGAAGCGGCACAAACGTATAGCTAGTAGACAACATTGCGTCTGAGTAGAAAAACAACCTTTAACCCACGGCCCTTCAATAATAACACCCACGCAGACTGCAGTCAAGGCAGGCCATCATCATGTAGCGGGTCATTTGCAGAACGTCTCTCTCATCAAAGCCCGTTGAAAGGCTTCTCAATCTCTGGCCAGTTCCTCCGCCTCATGCACTCCAAGCCAAGGTGTCTGCAATGTCCGGTGTCCATCTTTTATCTTCCGGGAACCACTCCTTCCATCACTGATCGTGCCACGCCACTGTGATGATTAATTTGGTCAAGGTATTTGAGTGTCAGAGACATGGTCTTGTTTATGAATATACTGCCATTTACATTTACTGCCAGTATAGTACCTTGCGGTGTATGGCAGGGGGGTCTTTGAGCCCGAGGAATTAAGGCCGCCTGGCTAGTGCAGTCGCCGCGAACTGTGCAGGTTAGGATTTTCTTTTTGCCCCCGACAGAAAAAAATCCCACACCTTACCGAGGATTCAAACCCGGGTCTCCTGAAGGAGAATCCGACGTTCTAACTACTCGGCCAGCCGCTCCTCTATGAGTAAACTATATAATAATAATCGTAGCCAGTCAACCCTGAAGTTATATGTCTGTTCTCACTCTTGGTCATTTCTACAACAGCCTGAAATTACGTATGTGTTCTCACTCTTGGTCACTTCTACAACCGGTGTAGTCAAATTATTGCACCCGAACAGAAGCCGCACTCGCACACTGTCTAGTCTTGCACTCTTGCCTGTGGGTGGTCATGTATTCCAATCTCCTTCCAGGCAGGGATCTCTCCTCCCCCACCCCAGTGACCTTGACTCCCAGATGTATCCAGCCTAAAACGGATACCAGGAAATGTTCTATTAAGTCAAGACGACAGGCGTGATTTTGGCTACATCAACCAACGACTGCCGGATTGTAAAAACACGGGTCCAGCACCATTTATTCAATACTTTTCATAGCTTGAAAATGGTCACTGCGGTGGGTATATGTCGTGGTAGGATTATCACATTTTGTAGAATTTAGTGTACAGAAGAAAAGGTGGCTAGTTTTTTCCTGCCACAGGGAACATCGAGAGCTGACATGGAACCCTGTCCGACCACACCTAAGCCATTGTCAGCGTGTCGCCCTAACCGTTACACCAACGTTAGTTCTCACTACACAATAATTGTTTTATTGTCTTCGCTTTCTCGAAGACTTTGAAAGAACACAAGGTCAGTACACAGTCATAAGGCTAAAAGCCACACGTACGCATCGTTCGTGGATGATGTTTCTAAACTTACACCAACTCATCTGTCTGGGCAGGAACAGGTTTGGTCTTCACCCAGAAGGTTACCCTTAAGAACACAGTCCTACACTCGTATCTGAACTTTGGGCTGCAGAAGCCATACACGAAAGCGTTGGCGGCGGTGTTGAAGAAGTACGACCGAACGAAGATGTTGTAGAAGATCACTCCGGTCGTAGTTAGGTTGTCCGAGAAGTGTTTATCCAGAGCTTGTATGACTTTGAGCACTAGATGAGGCAGGAAGCTGATCACAAACACTAGGGTGATGAAGAACAGCATGGTTGTGGTTTTCCGTGTCCGGGCGTCGACTGGTTGGGACATCCTTCGCAGGAGATGTATCACCGAGTTCTTTCTCGAGACTCTTGCCTCAGATCGACCATTCTGATTTGTCCTGTGCAGAAAATTATATTTGTAAATATGTTTGCAAACCATTTAAGAAATTACGTTAAAGAATGCACGTTTTTAATTAATGCAAAAGTCTATATATTGTTTTAATTTCCTGGTAATTTCACGTGAACTCAGTTAATTATTTGTTCTGCTCGTCGTTGAAGTCCCTCTGTAGGAGTATTGCACATAAATATCAATCCGGGAACCCTATAAGGCCACCAAGGTAGTTCATACACAAATATACACAGGTATTGTTTGATTCTCATAGAAGTACGGTAGAGAATTAGAGACTAGACAATACAATAGACAACACACAAATTGAAGAAACAACACATGTGTATTTATTTAAGAACTGTCTCTACAGGAGTAATATTGGTATGCAAATGTCTCTCTTCACTGAAGTCCTAACTCCACGAGGACTGTGATGCCTTCCCCTCTTCAAGCCTAGACACCAGCATGGTGTGCATAACCGGTAATGGGACTTCCCATCTGCGGAGCAACTTACAGGGTTTAGGTGGGCTTCAGGGCGTGAGGGTCAACTTCCCATCTGCGGAGCAACTTACAGGGTATAGGTGGGCTTCAGGGCGTGAGGGTCAACTTCCCATCTGCGGAGCAACATACAGAGTTTAGATAGGCTTCAGGGCGTGAGGGTCAACTTCCCATCTGCGGAGCAACATACAGAGTTTAGATAGGCTTCAGGGCGTGAGGGTCAACTTCCCATCTGCGGAGCAACTTACAGGGTATAGGTGGGCTTCAGGGCGTGAGGGTCAACTTCCCATCTGCGGAGCAACTTACAGGGTATAGGTGGGCTTCAGGGCGTGAGGGTCAACTTCCCATCTGCGGAGCAACTTACAGGGTATAGGTGGGCTTCAGGGCGTGAGGGTCAACTTCCCATCTGCGGAGCAACTTACAGGGTATAGGTGGGCTTCAGGGCGTGAGGGTCAACTTCCCATCTGCGGAGCAACATACAGAGTTTAGATAGGCTTCAGGGCGTGAGGGTCAACTTCCCATCTGCGGAGCAACATACAGAGTTTAGATAGGCTTCAGGGCGTGAGGGTCAACTTCCCATCTGCGAAGCAACTTACAGGGTATAGGTGGGCTTCAGGGCGTGAGGGTCAACTTCCCATCTGCGGAGCAACATACAGGGTTTAGATAGGCGTCAGGGCGTGAGGGTCAACTTCCCATCTGCGGAGCAACTTACAGGGTTTAGATAGGCGTCAGGGCGTGAAGGTCAACTTCCATGCACCTAGGTGCGGACAAGCACATTACGCTGTAACTAGGTCATGACATAGCACAGCACACAAAGACTGGCCGGGGTTAGACCTAGGTTGGTCATGATTTCCCCAACCTGTGTTATGTGTTTCCGTGTCGACGGACGCCAACTAAATGCCCAGGGAGAAGTCTCCAACCCAGTGCCCAAGGAGACGACACCAACCCAGTACCAAGGGACAAGACGCCAACCCAGTGTCCAGGGAGAAGATGCCAACCCAGTGCCCAGGGAGAAGACGCCAACCCAGTACCCAGGGAGACGACGCCAACCCAGTACCCAGGGACAAGACACCAACCCAGTGTCCAGGAAGAAGATGCCCGGAATCGAACCCAAAACCTTCGGAGCCCGAATCAAACGGCTTGACAACTTCGCCACGGAGACTCCCGACCCATTCACACACACACACACACACACACACACGCACGCACGCACGCACGCACGCACACACACACACACACACACACCAATCAGAGCTTTCTTGGCGAATACACTTTAACAAGATAAAGTTAAAAACAAAAGGTTTGGGACATCTTTGCACGTTTTGAGGCTTCATGGTATATGGTGCTCGCCTCAAACGTTTGAATGGATGATGATTTCAATACCACGCATGCCGCCTTTACTTCCCATAACATTTCCCCGCATCATTTTAGGATGGGTAGACCCGAAAGCCCAGAGCAATTTAACAACAAAATTTCCAACTTTGATTTAACCATCGGGCCGACTGGCAATAGTGTGCTGGCTAGTGCGTTACCTGGTTCATGAATAAGAGCACTGAGGGGAGTAGCTGATTGTTACCATTCAAAGATATAAAACCTGGCGTGTGATCTTCAGTCATAGACTTGGAAATAAATCGTGCTCGCAGCAGCGAGCCTTGTAGGTTGTGAAGCATGAGAAGAAGGAGAAGAGAGCGCGGGGGAGGAATATGAAGAAAAGCAATTGGGAGGTGAATAGGAGGAAAGTAGTAGTAGTAGTAGTAGTAGTAGTAGTAGTAGTAGTAGTAGTAGTAGTAGTAGTAGTTTTGTTTTGTTCGCATATCCTTTGCAGGACATCGCTGTCAACATCAGCATCTTTCAGCTGATTGTTGATTTCTTGGCAAGATTACGCTCAGTAGTTTGCCAATGCTTTCTGAACGGGCTCACATACACCGTAAGTTACCGACGCGGAGAGAAGCTCTACCGATTCTCGCTCAATGTCACGTTAATTACGAGAGTATAAGAGATTACGGAGAAAGTCGTATAACCTCTAGACCAGGGAGACGGTCAGTAGTAATAGAACAAGAGGAAAAGGAAGAAGAAGAGGACAAGGAGGAATAGGCGAAGGAAGGAAAGGATGAGAAAAAAAGAGAAAAAAAGGGAGAAGAGGGGGAGAAGGATTGGGAGGCAAAGAAAGAGGCAAAGAAAGAAAGATGCAGAAGATTATGTTAAAACTGACAACAGCTAAGCTGATGATGGTGAAAATGACACCTACAGTGCTGATGATGAAAACGACGACGAATTTAATGGCGATGACGACGACGATTCTGACAAAGATGGTGAGGATAGCAAAGACGACGACGACGAAAGTAAACATGTCAATAAAAATGACCACAATTGTGGGAATTATGCTGCTGCTGCTGCTGCTGGTGCTGCTGTTGCTGCTGCTGCTGCTGCTGATGATGATGATGATAATGATTATGATGATGATGATGATGATGATGATGATGATGATGATGATGATGATGATGATGACAGAAACAAACTTACGCTGGCTGAACAGCAGTAACTACTGGAGATGGAAGATCATTTTCTGGTATAGTTTCGTGCAACTGCGACAACTCTTTCATCTTGTCGCTGAGAGAATGATCCCCATCTGAACTAGTTTCACTGTATATGGTATGCCTACGGAGTGAGTCGCTGCTTCCTTTCCTCTGCTGAACCGATTTCCTGAAATTAGTCTGCTTCAAAACCTGCCGACCAATTAATACATAAATAATCATCATTGTAGTGAAAGCTGCTAGAAAAGTTGTAGAGAGAACCACATTATATGCGATATGCAGAGGCTTGTTTGCAGGAGATTTGATCGTGGAACATTCCAGACCTTTAAACTGTTCCTTTGGGGTGTCAATTTCAGCCAGTCCATAAACTATTGCTGCAGGAACTGCCAGTATTGCAGCTAGCGTGCAAGAAATGATGACCCTGTACGTAGCCCGCTTTGAGGTCAGTTGCTTGTGCAGGGGATTGCAGATTCTTTGATAGCGGTCAAGAGCAACGCTGAGTAAAGTAAATCCAGATGCCACTAGAATTAGAGTAGTTGCCGTGCGAAGGCCCTTGCATAAGATCTCACTGGTGAAACTATAGGAAAACCGCAGGTCCAAAATCTCACCCGGGATGCACACAAAGCAGGAAAGAAGATCAAAGCACGCCAGGGCAAGAATGGCAGTTCTTGTAGAGCTGGAGTTAAACTTGAAGAAGTAGATATAGAATACCAGCGTATTTCCTACCATACCCGTAACTAGAGCTACACCAAGAACTACTATCGCAGGCAGCAATGTCACAGCCATCTCGTCACTGAGTTCGTCTCTGTACGTATCGATAGCCACGATAATATCCGCGCTGTTATTACCAGACGCATTGACTTCTGAAATTACGGTACTCGGCTCCATTTCATCAAGTTCAACTACGAATTTAGAATTCTCTTTAGATGTGAACACTGTTTAAAGCCAACACAACAACAATAAACAACGTCAAATCCCTTTCTATGTTTGACACTAGCTTGAAACAATACCAACACTCTCAGCCCATAGCTCATCACTGACTGTAATTAACACATATGCAATGTCCAATTATGACAGATTTATATCCGGACTGGCTAAGTTTAAATCACGAGCAAAGTTCAGAGATGACCTTTGCAACAACAATGGTTTAAACTTGAACCGTTAGTGGCTTTGTTTTTTCTAAGTTGCACCCACTCGAGTCACGTTGGGAGGCCTCGTTGTGATGCACCACAAGTCTTTGTACTGTAAAACTTCATGCTTAACACATGCTTGCGGTGAAACAAAGACAATGATTAAGCTTTACAAACAATATTCTTCTTCTTCTTCTTCTTCTTCTTCTTCTTCTTCTTCTTCTTCTTCTTCTTCTTCTTCTTCTTCTTCTTCTTCTTCTTCTTCTTCTTTGACACTGTCTCTGTCTGTCAGTCTGTCTGTCTGTCCTTGTTTATCCTCTATTTTTAAAGTCCTTATGTCGAAGACAG